>CM033277.1:26160666-26350666 GCA_019343175.1 Oedothorax gibbosus
GGGGCCTTAAAACCAAGAACGGACTGAGTTTTGAGGCCTTTTAAAAAATTGCCACTCTATATAACAACACCGCATATGCTCTTATATACAGATTTGTGGCAAGAAAAACACGGACACATGAAACAGATATAGTATTGAACACTTCTTGCAGAAATTGTATTGCTAGCTATATTTCGAATAGTATGTTAATAAAATAATAAATACAACTTAGTAAAATAGTACTCTTTTGTGAGCATGGATTTAAATTATATATCCATTGTTCGCAATAACAGTTCGACAATGAATTAAAATCAATCAATCAATCAATCAATCAATCAATCAATCAATCAATCAATCAATCAATCAATCAATCAATCAATCAATCAATCAATCAATCAATCAATCAATCAATCAATCAATCAAACAAATAAAATTACCCAGGAAATGTCTTATACTATATCTATACCGGGCATATATAATTCCTTGTTTATAGCTGCCCAGAAGCAGCAAAACTGAACAGACATCGAAAGCGTTTAGTTAGACAGGAGGAAAGACTTGGTTGATTTGCAGAATGGTTGACATTTTACAAAAGTTTATTTAAATTAAAAGTCCAAACGTTATCAGAAATATTAATATTTCATAAAAAAATATTTTCGCACAAACGGGTCGATGAAGGATGTATGGGGGGAGGAGGGAGGGAGCAGGTTATCTAAATGTTTTAAGATGTTTTTCATAAAAAAAATATACATATACGGTTTTAATTTTTTTAAAAGTAGCTTTAAAAAGCCAAACGGCAATGTTTTTTCAAGCTCGCTTTCTGCATTTAGAGTTTCGGGCATAAGACCTTTTTAAATGATATCGTGTCTATGAATAAAAAGCCTCATTCGGAACAAGCAAATGTAACTCGTTATTTCCTTTGACCAGCAGTGTTTTTTCGATATTAAAAATATTTGAAAATAGTTGATACTATTTTATTAAGTATTTCTTTATGCAGATTAAAATTTTGATTTAGAAGTGTGTAATGAAACATGTTAAAAAAAAGCTTATACCGGCGTTTTATTTATTACGATGCGTTATTACTTTTTAAGTAAAAATTTACTTTTAAAGCAGCTTAAAAATTAATGTTATCAAAGTTACTTTTATTGCTCTCTTATCCTTAAAGTTAGTGCTAAAGAGGAATGACACTTTTAATTTCAATATGTGCAATTTACTGTCAAAAAAGGCTATTATATAACCTCTTACGTATCTTGTCTGTGGCTATCGGCTAGTTTTAAAAGTATTTGAATACTGAAAATTTTCTTATCTAGAAAATGTATTTCCATAATCTCAAGAAGAAATCACCCTGATTTAAAAATTGGTTACCCTAAACGTATTTTACTGAAAAATTGATATGTTTTTTTGATATCACATTTGCAAATGTTTGCTGCTGCTTTCGAATAAGCATAAGCAGTATAGCTGGATCTGAAGAATTAACAGATTTTATACAACGAAGAGATCACAGGTAGCAAATGAATTCTTTGATATCTTTTTAAAAATTTGTTTTAAAGTCAGTTTCACAATCTACTTTTCATAAGACAAAGTTTAACTTTTTCCATGCTTTTAAATAGGTCGTAATTTTGAATGTTAAAAATATATATTGTGAACAGTTGAAGACTATGGTTCATCAACAACATAATTTATTTTCAAAGATTAATTCACTGAATGGGCGAAATGGATTAGAAAAAATATTTGAGGTAAATGGGTTATACAATTTCTAAAAAATAACTTTCAAAAGGGGATAGAAAAGGTGGTGAGAAGCAGCAATAAAACGCTTTCGATGTCTTAAGATCACATTACTGAAATATCAATAGTATTCAAAGCACCATTCTCTAATTACAATATCCCACACACATATTTTATTAATCACCTCTGCGATTGAAAAAGTTGGCTATTTATTAACAAATAAAATGTATTTATTAAAATTAGAAAATAACTAGTAATTATCTATTAAAATTCATTAGTAATTAGTGATTATTAATTAAAATGTTATTTATTAATGTCTATACAATTGAAGTACAATAAACACTTCATTTCCAGAATCTGTTTTTTTTTGTAATGCCGCATAATAATAGCAATGAATAACTCACATTATTTTTTATTTTAAAATATTTAAAGTAATACAGAATTCTAAAATTATAAGACTTAAGGTGCAGAAATTTATATGTAATAAAATGCAAATGCAGGCTCTGATTGATATGTATAATTATTTTATTTTTTTACTCATTTTGCGTTAAAATACATTTTCAAAAATTCAAAATAGTTTTAAAAACTAACATTCTCCAAAGTATAACTAATATATGAGGTCTGTTTTGTTCATTGTCGATTTTTGATAATCGTAAATTCCTTGGACGAAATCGCCAATGAACCGTCCAGACCCGATATCTCAGTTAAACTTTGGAGAATACGAGTTTTGCAACTGCACCTTCCATCAGGGATTGGAAAGTTACTTTTAAAAAGTAACTCTGCTACAGTTACTTAATACGAAAAGTAACTAATTACAGTTACTTTTAGAAAGTTCAAGTTATACGAAAAAATGCAATTTAACCATCTCACCGTTTTTCAAAAGAACCAATATTAAAAAAACCATAAGAACAAGCAAAACACTGCAATAAGAATTAACTAAAAAAAGTTGAATTAACTAGGAGTTGAATTTCAAAATTGGCATACAAAAGCCTTCGGAAAGTAACTAAATTTTTCGTTGCTTTGTTACCGCTAAAAGTAACTAAGTTACAGTTAATGTTACTTTCTGAAAAATCTAACGGTGTTACTTGACTTTGCCTAAAAAAAAAACCGTTAAGGAGGAATGGGCGTTCCGGATCGCGGGTCTCCAAACTCAAGTGCCTCAGTGTTAATCCAATGGGAAAAAAACTGTTTTCTCTGCCACATTTCTCCGGTTGTATTAAATATTTTTTAAAACGGTTATTTTTAAATAATAAATGTAGATAACTTACAGGTCTTTATCTTCTCACTTTTTAAAATTGCTTCGAATATTTTGTGTAAAATTATTTATTGAAAATTAAAAAAGTATTCGAACCAGTTTCAAAAAGTGGGAAGGTCGGGACCTGTAAGTCAGCTACATTTATCACAAAAAAAATCCGCTTGCAAAAATATTCAATACAGCCGGAGAAATGTGGCAGAGAAAATGTTTTTTTCTCCATAGGATCAACACTGATGCACTTTGCTGTGGAGACCCCCAGTCTAGCGCGCCCATTCCCCCTTAAAAGTAACTTTTACAAGTAACGCGTTATTCCAATCCCTGCCTTCTATTATAGTATTAAGTTTTCTGTATTTTAGAGAACTCTTTCAATCGCAGAAAATTTTACCAAACAAGAAACCTTAATCACACATTCATACACTAAGATGAAACAACACCGATGCACATCAAAAGAGAGCATTCTACAGAAATACAACAACCAGAGATGGACCTGACATTTCACACATAGAATTTGATGATGACTCACAATGTCACAGAATTTGACGACTCACAATGTACATTTAGAATGAGATCATACTCAAGTGGCTGCGATGCATTCGTTTACGCCAGGGTCCTACAAACAACGTTCCCCAGATTAATATCAGCATCTAAATCAGAAAAAAGCCTGGATGATTGAATAAAGTGATGTCCATTGGTGGAACGATTTTGAGGTTTTTTTTGCCAACGATTTTTAAGGGCGAATGATCCCGACTGACCACGGGTTTCCAAACCAAAACCAAAGTGCCTCTGTGTTAATCCAATGAAATTTTTTTTTCTATACACATTTCCCCATCTGTATTGATTATTTTTTTGCAAAGGGTTATTTTTATCTGATAAATGTAGCTGACTTACAAATCTATAATCCCACTTTTTGAAATTGATTCGAATATTTTGTGTAAAATAATTTATTGAGGATTACCAATTTTAAAAGTGGGATTGTAGAGACCTGTAAGTCAGCTATATTTATCATATAAAAAACCGTAAAAAATATTCAATACAGCCGGGAAAATGTGGCTTAGAAAATAATTTGTTTATTGGATTTACACAGAGGCACTTTGGTTTGGAGACCCGCAGTCACTCGGGCTCATTCGTCCTTAAATTGCGTCGAGGACCAAGTTTCAGAAGAGACCGAGAATCGAACGATCATTGGTCAAATCTCGAAATCGTTAAGCAATGCGACGTCACATAACTCAGTTACCAGATTATGTTGCTACTGCACCATTTTTTACAGAAAAAAAATACAAACTTTAAGAAAAATTATTGCAACCACATTTTGCATAAAAAAAAAGGAAAAATTGCTTTAAATATCTTTACCGACAGTTTTATTTAATGTAAAATAGTAATAGTATTTATAATATAAGAAGCAATTTGTGTGTGTGTCGACCACCAATTAAGGGTCGAAAAAGAATTTATTTTCATTCAACATTTCTATTAACACTCAAGACCTGAAACATGTCTATTCAAGAAAGATTGGTCATAGACCATACTTGAAATAATTTGGAGACTATAATATAAAATGGATAGATATTAAAAACTTAATAACGTTTTTCCTTACATGCACAGTATTTATAGCAAATTATTAACTAACTTTTATTATAGTTTTTTGGCAGTCAAAGTCTATACTATTTCCCTTTTAGCTTCCACACTACGTTTATAACGTAAAAAGTGGAAGGTTTTATAATCGTTCAGTCCGTCTGTCTGTCCGTCCGTCTGTCACCCACTTTCACAGAAAGAACCACAAGTTCCACAGACAAGTGGGATACGTCATTTTAAAGCAAAAAATCAGATTAGGCTACATTCCAAATTTCATTAAAAAATTTAAATTAGAAGTTTATTTAAAATTTAAATAACTAATTTTTTTTTATCTACATTGAAATAACATGCAAATTCTATTTTTATTCATATTTTCACTGTTGTCATCCACAAGTCCCACAGACAAGTGGGATACGTCATTTTGAAGCAAAAAATCAGATTAGGCTACATGCCAAATTTCATTAAAAAATTTAAACTAGAAGCTTATTTAAAATTTAAATAACTAAAAATTTAATCTACATTGAAATAACATGCAAATTCCATTTTTATTCAATATTTTCACTGTTGCCATTTCGTTAAACGTGCGAGAAACTTTTGTTAAAATAAAAATACACTTTTGAAAAAATATTTATTTATGTGATATAATTCGGTTTGGATTGTTGTATTATCACAATAGAGTTCTTTTAATGGTTCTATATATATGTATGTAGAAAGATGCATAGAGAATTCTAACTTGGCATAAAAAAATATGCTAAGTTTCGCTTTTATTTTTAAAGCATCAATTGTTCAAATTATAATTTTTTTGAACTGAAAATTAATTTAACAAACTATAAATAAGTGAATTTTCGAAAGAAATGTAAATGGGAAATTGTGGCGACAAAAATATTTATTAAAAAAGATTACATCATTATTCTTCGAACTTCAAACAAATTTAGCAAACGATAAAGTCTAATTATTAAATCTGAGAAAGAAGATTAATGAAAATAGTTAATTTTGGCGTTTAAAACTTTGAATTACAAATAGCTAAAGGCCCTGTTTTTATTAGAATTAAATCACATTTGCCATTCGCAACAATCGCTCGAGAAACTTTAATTCTTTTAGACAATAAATTAAAATAAATTTATTTTTGCGACATCGATCAGTTTGAAAGACGTCAAATATATTTCACTACGGAATCCATGTATGTTGATATGAAATGTTTTCATTCTATTTAAAAGCGAGGAATATGACATATTTTATTCTTTAAAATATAAATTAATTTTTGCAAACGATAAGTAATAATTATTGAATTTTCGAAATAAAATAAATGAAACTAGCCAAATTTAGCTTGTAAATGTTAAATATAGAATTAATGTTGCGTTTGGCGCGTTTTTTCCTGTTAAACACAAATATGTGGAAGCGAGTTAAGTGACAGATTCTGTTACAAACCTACTTGTTTAACTTTAGAAACACACTCTTTTCTCCATCCCACTTGCTTTATTGTAAAATCTTGTAGCCCTATGAAGTGACTGTATTGATGTGAAAGGTACTAAAATAAGCTTGACAAAATAGTGCAGTAGCAACATAACCTGCTTACCATAGACTACCGTTTTTGTTTTAGAAGACTATTATTGAAGTACGATTATGTATAGTTTAAAAATATATTATTTATTTTACACAGAAACTTGTATTTCACAATGTCGAGGAGTTAGTTTTAGAAGTATTTTGCTGATCTTCTATAAATAAAATAATTTAATTAATTAAACTTGCGATTCATAAGTTAATTTATAGCTCTAGATTTTAGAAAAAGTGTCATCTAACTTCAAATTTGATTTACATCGATATCCAATTCATATGAATGAATTTGTGTCAGTGTGTTGATTATTCATTTCACTTGATAAAAATAATTTATTTTAAAATTGTTTTATTAATTTTAATTCCGTAGATGAAAGATCAAAAAAGGATATTTTTTAAATTTTGAAAACAGTCTCTTTCAAAACTATATGTGTTAAGAAAAATCCCAAGAGAATTCCTTATAATATTTAAGGTAAAATATTATAATTGTTATAATCTTAAGTAGAAAAACAAGAGCATCTGTTTGAAACAGGATGCAAACATATCACAGAATAAATTCTTTGATCACAAGTTCGCACAAAGAGTAAATAGTTTCGCAATTATGTATGTATATGTTATCAATAATAATCTATACACTTATGACTCTTTTTTTAAGGGGGTCCAGTACCTTGAAATTTTCAAAATTGCACTGTTTCGTTTTATTGTATATAGTCAACAGTCTACAATTTACAGCAAACCAGATAACAAAATTCCTATTACCAAAAGAGTTAGGATTAATTTGATTCAATACCTGTATTCTCGTAACGTTAAAATGAAACTTTAGGCTAATATCTCCGGTTGAGATTTTCATATTTTGAGCTACTTCAAATGCGGCAAAGGCTTTTTATCTACAGCACTTTAAACTGCTTTCTTTGATTTTTTAAATACAAAATAGTATTTATAATAAATGTATGCATTCCTTTTGTTTATTTTTGCATTTGTTTTTTTCATTACAATGTCCAAAGTTGAAAATTCGTTTTTTTCCCCTTGACAATACCTGATTTTTTTGTTAATATTTTTCGAAAACAGTAGTGTGCGTTAACTAAAATTGAAATGCAAATGCTTCTATTAGGATATTGATAAAGAACCTCTAAGAAATTTTTGATTAAACAGAATTGAAAAACCGAAGAGGAGTAGGAATTTGAAAATAGGTAAAAATTTGATGAAACATTTAAATTTTGCAAATAATGTAAAGTTTTTTTTTAATAAAAAGTAGTGTTTGTAGATGTAACTTACGTAGAAAAGAAATTTGAATTCGGGAAGTGCAAAATTAAAGAAAAAGTTGTGCAAGGTACCGGGACCCCTTAATATTCCATGAACGTGGACCACCTTTTGTTAGAGATCGAAACTCACAAGTCACTTAAACTTCGATTATAATATTGCTGATTAGCAATAGATTTTCCATTGCTTTTCGGAACTTTAAATTGCACATATATTTTCATATTTTCATCACTACTCATGCAGAATATAAACACGTTTTAAATGAAATGAATATTTTACATGGCAATTTGTAACACCAAAATTACAAAATTGCAAATATTAAATCACAGCAAAGATGCATATGACATTTCTAAGAAACAGAAAAGCTTGTTCACATCTATTATATAAGAATGCATATTTAATCCAAGAACGAACACTATTTTCGTTCTAAGGAGTACTTCTTGATTTTTTATTAACCAGAAAACTGCAACTAATTTTATTTGTTTTGTATCAGTCTTTGGCATCACATGTACGTTTATATCCATCGACGGCAGATTTGTCAGTGGCGTGCCATTCAAAATCCAACCTGCAGAGCTTTTCTCCAACTATTCTCAAAATTACAAAGATCTGAGTTCATGAACCACATATAACTCCATATCAAAACATGTGGCAGAAAATAAAGCAAAAGTTTGAAAAAATTCCATCTCCGGTTAAAAACACTCAAAATCACAAATAAGTGAAAAAAAGATAGTCAGCTTCGTGTTACAGTTCGATGAAAGATAGCTAACGTTCTTCGTATAATTCCATTAAAGACATCAGACATCATTTCAAAAAAATAATTCCATAAAAAGATACTTAACACTCTTTTAAATAATTCCATCACACCAGGGTCCGATCATGCCAAAATTGAGCCCAAGGAAAGGATACTGTGGCGGTTCACCACACACGCAAACCTTAATATGCAATCAACAGCTAGGTGGCGCTGATTTACAGCCACGTTCCTACCACTATTCCGGATTACAACGTTAATAGTAGTATATAAGCCGAGGTAAGTCATCTCCACCTTGAGGATCCTTTTGGTAGACTGTGGGTTACTGAGGTCGCTACAATACCTTTGGGTGACTCATTTTCCGTGGTAACTGTCGATTTAATATTATCAGACAGATTTTGTTTTTAACCATAAAAACCCCTTTAATCTGAGTTAAATAAAATAAACTTAAAAAACCGTGCTAACCAACTAGTCAAGGAATATTTAACGACATGTATATATGTATAGATTTCTGTTGATCATTAGACTTACTTAGCCTTCGCTTTTGTTACTGCTCTATCAAAATATGCCTTGAAGTCCATTTAAGCTATCCCATATAACGCCCTCCCCTTGGGCTCAAGTTCTGGGCAGGGCTTGACCATGACAAATTGGGCCCAAGGCCCGAATAATTTTGGGGGCCTCTTTTGAAGTGATATTGTTACAAAATATACATACTGTAAAGTTTTGGCCTATAAAAGTAAGGTCAGAATGATATCAGCTAATTATTATTGTATGAGTGTTTTTTTTAAACCTCCGATGTGATGTAAAGAAAAAACGGGTCAATATACAAAAAAAATTATTACCCTAAGTTATGTACAATACAGCTTATTTCTCTACATAATAATCTTGACGATTAAGGCATTTGTCCACCTGTGAACAAGCTTTGAAATACCCTGTTCATAAAATGTAGTCGCTAATGATTAAAGGGAGTTGTGACGGTTTCTTTGAGCGTCACGTCAACTTTTTAAGCTTTTTTTCTGCCCTCCAAGCCACTGCTAATCGATAATTCACTTATAGTGAACCTTCGAGTTTCTATAACCGCTTGGTTAACTCGCTGAACAATGTAGCTGTAGCGAACAGACTTCTTTGACCCCCTTCTTCATGAACATCAGTTCAACCACCTTTAAATTTTCGACACCATTCACGAACAACGCCATCACTCATAAAGGTGTCTCCATACACTCGACTCATTCTTCGATGAATTTCCGTTGCACTGTTTCCTTTTGCCTGCGAGAAACGGATAACAGCTCGCCATTCTCACTTGGCGGCTACATTTCATGAAGAGGGCATTTCAAAGCTTGTTCACAGATATGACAAATGCTTTAATAGTCAAAGTGATTTTGTAGAGAAATAAGCTGTATTGTACATTACTTTTCGTAATAAAATCTTGTTTGTATATTGACCTGTCTTTTCTTTGCAGTCCATGGGACGTTGTAAAAAACAACAACATCGTACTTATTGCTATTGAAAAATCAAAAATATTAAATATTTATAAGTTAAGTTTTTCATAAAATCATACCATATTGTGAAATGGGAAACAAAACGTACATGTTTACTTCCAATTTTGGGGCCCTCTAAAATAATGGGCCTTGTAAGCCTAGGCAATGATCAGGGCCTGGTTCCGGCTCATCTGGACGTTGGCTATAACGATCAGGTCTTGCCTTCCATTCCCTTTTCCGAATAAAATTCCAAAAAACTAAACGTAACGCAATTCCCTATATCCAGTTCCCTTAATGGAAATCCCTCGCCCCATTCATGTACGTGTCCCTGGATGGCGGTTGGGCCAACTCGGCCCTGGTGTCCACCACCGTCGTGGACCCATAAGATGGCTGCTTGACATCACAGAAAGACGTGGTGACGTCGCCGTTGGGTTGCTTATCGGATGGACTGGTGGGCTGGAAGGCGTGCTCCAAGGGGTTCCACGATGACCCCTCTTCGGGGTTGTCTTCGTCGGGAGGTTCGGCCCACGGCTGCTTCTCGCCCGACGCGAAGATGGCGTAGAAGATCACGCCGGCGAAGTGGATCAGACTGGCGATCAGGAAGACTCGCTGCCATTCCTCGGGAGTCTGTAGAAAGAAAGCACTATTACACACAGCACTATTAAGTAGAAAGAAAGCACTATTACACACAGCACTATTAAGTAGAAAGAAAGCACTATTAGACACAGCACTATTAAGTAGAAAGAAAGCACTATTTCACACAGCACCATTAAGTAGAAAGAAAGCACTATTTCACACACAAAAAAAATCGTAGTTTTTATTATTGCTTTGTTAATGGCCCAGTGGCATAGTGGTAGTGCTTCCCAATGCCATACCCCATGTCCGGGGATCGAGTCCCGGATTGGGTGAGGTTGACTCATCCTTTCATCCCTTAAGACTTAAGAGGGTCGATAAAATGAGAACCAACCAAACCGGGACATATGCCAAGCACTCCAGAGCCCTTGGTCACATATATGCTGAAATGGGGTCGTCAGGCCTGTTGGAAAATTAAGTAAAATTTTATTTATGAATACATCTAAATCATCTTAAATTAATTGCAGGCAAGAACTCCAAGACACACGACTTCTCACACAGTAAGCTTTATTAGAAGTGTTGCCATCTACAACATATCATATGATGACCTGATTAAGTCACGCCCAGTTGACAGATAAAGTGGTGCTGCTATCTATATATTATTAATGCAAACAAATATACTTTTAACATATGTATTAGTTACACACATTTCAACAGGGCCTTGGCCCACTTACGGGCTGTAGCGCCTAGGAGTTTAGTTTTTTTTTGTTAATGGCAGAATAGCAGTTCTCCAGGCCGGTATAGTCCTTACGATTACAACGCAAGCTTGGTTTCCCCCACCACCTCGTGAGGTTTTCCAGGTAACGAGGTGAGCGTCACTGTTTTAAACCGACCTTGTTTGAGGCTCTGCTGTGAGGTTAATCACAGCTGCTCTCCAAAATAAGGTAGAGTGTGGGGGGGGGGAACGAAAAGAGCTCATGTTTTGTTGTTTCCTGGAAAAACACGCGAAAGGGTAGGGGAAGCAGACTGGCGTTGTAATCGTAAGGACTATAGAAGATCGCAAAAGGAGAAGGGAATGGCTTCCATGCGACAGAGCTTCAATGGGCGGAAGTCCAACTTTTCTATATGAATGTCTATTGTAATTTAGAATCGTTGTCAAGGGCCGAACTCGTCACAAAACGGAATATCTTGTGGCTTCCTACGATAACGCTGCTGGGACTTAGGACTTCATATAAATTCAAAGAGCACGTACACTGTAAAAAAAACCTGTTGTTTTTACAGTTAAAAACTGTCAACTTAGACGCCAGTTAATAACTGTTTTTTTTACAGTTTAAAACTGTAATTCTTTTACAGGAAAACTGTAATTTTAACAGAGAAAAACTGTTAATTTAGCAGGGAAAAACTCTTAATTCAATGGTTTTCCCCTGTAAATTTAACAGTTTCTCCCTGCTAAAATAAAATACCCAATACTAGCCCTCGCGACCGAGTAATTACTTAGTCGCAGAAGGTTCAGTATTGGGCTCGCACGCAAGAAGTTCCTGGAAGAGGTATGGACCGGGCCCGGTTTTGATCCAGGAACCTCTTGCGTGCGAGCCCAATACTGAACCGTCTGCGACAAAGTCATTACTCGGTCGCGAGGGCAAGAATTGGGTATTTGTGCTGAACGATGATCTCAATCACGTGACTCTTTGCTCGTCTTCAAATTTCCCCGCGGGCAGGTGCATTTGATGGATTGTGAGTGTGACGTCACGTTAACGAAGATAAATACAGTTATTAACTGTTTTTCTAAAAAACAGTTTTTAACTGTAAAAAATAATGTATTTAACTGTAAAAACAACAGTTTTTTTTTTACAGTGTACAGAGGCAGTCAAAAGTGATCATACATCTGGTAGATTTGGTATTTTTAAAATATCTCGAAATCAATTGTACTTTGTGTATATAGATTTTTTACCCAAAGAAGTGCATTGATTTACAAATAATATACCATTAAAATTAAATCGCTATGTCTTTTAAGTGTCAAGCGTTAGTTGCGAGAAATTAAGTCAATTTTTGGCCATCCTGATTCATAAAATATTGGGAATGTTAAAATTATGGCCAAATATATGACTTAATTTCTCGCAACTGGAGCACTTGACTACTAATAGACATAGCGATTTAATTTTATTGGCATATAATTTGTAAAAATATGCACTTATTTGGGTAAAATGGAATGTACACAATATACGAGTACTGTTTTTTCAACTTCCGATGGGCTGTAACAAAAAGACGGGTCAAAATACAAAAAAGATTTTTTTTACCAAAAGTAATGTACAATACTGCTTATTTCTCCACATAATCACCTTGACGATTAAAGCACTTGTCATATCTGTAAACAAGCTTTGAAATACCCTCTTCATAAAATGTAGCCGCCAAGTGAGAATTGAGAGCTGTTATTCGTTTCTCGCAGGCAGAAGGAAACAGTGCAACAGAATTTCATCGAAGAAGGAATAGAGTGTATGGAGACACCTTCATGAGTGATGGCGTTGTTCGTGAATGGTGTTAAAAATTCAAAGGTGGCCGAACTGATGTTCATGAAGAAGGGGACCAAGGAAGCAAGTCTGTTGCTACAGACGGCATTGTTCAGCGAGTTGACCAGATGTTTCGGGAAACTCGAAGGTTTAACATAGGTGAATTATCGCTTAGCATAGTGGCTTGGATTGTAACGCTTCCAAATCGACGCGGAGCTCAAAGAAACCGTCACAACTCCCTTCAAATCATTGGCGGCTACATTTGATGAAAAGGGTATTTCAAAGCTTGTTTGACAAAGGCTTTAATCCTCAAGGTGATTATGTGGAGAAATAAGCAGTATTGTACATTACTTTTGGTAAAAAAATCTTTTTTGTATTTTGACCCGCCTTTTTGTTACAGCCCATCGGAGGTTGAAAAAAAACAGCCCTTGTACAATAGTTTTTGAAAAATTAAAAGAATACAAAAAAATTCCAGGTGTAAGATCACTTTTGGCCGCCACTGCATGCTCAGTGTGTACTCGGAAACCCACGTGCATATTCGAATTTATTTTTATTACCAGCATAACAAGCCTATTTATACGATATTTAGTAATAGGGCCGTAAGCCCAAGTCTCTCGACGAAAGTCAGAGTATCAAGGTAGACGCCCTAATCACCCACACGATAGGGGAGGGGCCATTTCCCCCTTTAACGTGGCATCAGGTTAACTCGACCATTAAAAAATGCTCCGCAGCGTAGTGTTCACTTTGTAAGCTTTTAACAAAGAATTTCACTTTAAAATACAGATTAGTTTACCCACTTGTATCATATATATTGGCTTTGCCATAATTAGAGTATCTCAAAAGTAAATATACATTTTTAAAACTATTAACTGGTTGTATCGATGCATTTGAAGAGTACAGGGGAAAATCCCCTTCATTGCATAGGAATATGTCTGCATCAGGCCTTTTTTTGTGACGAGTTACACTTAAACTGGTGTAAGGAAACCAGTTTTTTTTACTTGGTTCTTCTTTCGCGGCAACCCTAATTCACAAGGGAGGACAGGTTTCCTGTGTCCAACGTCTGCCAAGCAGATATGATTACGGGAAGATTCCTGTGCAATCAAGGGGTTCTTCCCCTGGACACTTCATTTAGTATACTCACTCCGTCACTGGTAAGATTTTCTTCTACGATCGGACATATCATGCCGGCCAGCGTTCCAAATCCATTCGACATTCCCATAAGGATACTAGCATATCGTGGAGCAATGTCCAAGTGATTTACATTGAAACCTGAAAAAAATGGTTACCTTTACCAATCGATTTCACAAAGTTAACAAGCGTCTAAAATATGTAAAGAGTACATATATAGGTTGAAATTATATAAACAATGCATGTTTCGAAATATTTTCCAGATCCAGTAGTGTAAGCACACACACCAGTTGGTTTTATCTGAAAGTTATACAAAAGTGTTTACACCATCTGACGTTTTTTTCGTAAAAAATATTTTTTTTTACAATGCGCTTATTCTACTAGTGAAATGATTTCAAAACCTGAAATTGCAAATCCACTAAATCCAACTGCTAAAATGAGGCCTCCGACAACAACCACGTGATTTCTTCCATAAGCGACGACCAACAAAAATAATGCTTCCATTCCGAATCCTGAAAAAAGTGATGCATTAATATCAAATCCAACATGAACAAGAAGTTCTAAAAAATTAAAATAACCTACTTTCCTGTTGCTTATACACTCACTGAAATTCTTATAAAAGAAAGCAAGTAGATTTATAACAGCAACTGCCACTTAGAATCGCTTATACAAAAGATTTAGTAACTTTAGAAAAAAGAAATCGCCAATATTTAGTAATTTAAACTTTTAAAAGCCAAAATTGACTATTTTCATTATTTTTTTTCGAAAAACCCATTAATATTCTTTATTGTTTGCTAAGTTTATTTAAATGTAGTCAACGCCTAACCGACACACGCTTTTTATTTTAAAATAATTAAATGCTTAGTAATAACAAATAATGAAATAACTACAAATTGCATTAATAAACGAAGAAATGTAAATTAAAACTAACCAGCCTTTTATGCAAAGAAATATAACGTGCCGCTTTCATAGTATTTTTTTTAACTATCAATAAAAAAAATCACATAATGCTTCTATGATTCATATTATGTCGTCATTCCAATCTGATTAATATGCTAAAAATAAATTTTCTTTAAATATTCATTTTAAATAAATAAAGTTTCTCATGCTAATGCAGATGAGGCAACAACGATCTAAATGAATAAAAATTAAAATTTAAAGCTAATCAAATGTGAAGACCATCGACCGAAATGTAGGCAGATGTCCGTCCGGACGTACAGACAAGCGGACAAAAAATATAAAAAAATTGGTCTTGGATGTCATACCTTTCTAACAAAAAAAACATTTTTTAAATCCGAAAAATAGGACCGAATTTGAAAGGGGGTACGAACAGTCGGACATCTCCAGTATGTCAAAAAGTCGTCAAAATCGTATCACGTGATTAATGGACGACTCCCTAAACTGCTTACCTCCGCAATTGAACAGTTTCCGGACTCCCGTGGTGGTGAGGATCTCTCTCCGCCTGAGGTAGTCGGCCAGGAAACCACCGATGGGGACTACGATTGTCATCAGGAGGTGGGGCAAGGCACCCAGGAAACCGGACTGGAAACATACATTAGAAGAACACCAACATTTAATATGATTTATTATGGGCGAATGAGCCCTATCGACCCCGGGTCTTCCAAACCAAAGTGCCTCAGTGTTAAACCAATGGAGAAAAAATATCTTCTAAGCCACATTTCTCCGGCTGTATTAAATATTTTTGCAAACGGTTTTTTTTAAACGATAAATGCAGATAACTTGCAGGTCTCTATAATCATGCTTTTTGAAATGGCTTCGAATATTTTTTATAAAATTATTTATTGAACATTAAAAAGAATATTCGAACCTTAACACTGAGGCACTTTGGTTTACAGACCCGCAGTCCAGCGGGCTCATTTCCTTATGATTTATTAAGGATTAATATTGTTGGTATTCTTTTTTTAACTCATTACAGACCATTTGTGAATACCATAACACCTTCACTTCCTAATAAAAATGTTGAATTTAGGTTTTTTTTTTAAAATTCGTTTCTCGAGTAATTTAATTTGTCTGTCGACATAAATTGTTCAAGACCATGGTCTTTATTTGTTTTATATTTTGTTTATTTAGATAAACTTAATCAGAAAGCTCACTTTCGAGTTGCAAAATTTTTTGCCGACCGTCGTTAATGGGTTAATTTTATTAAACTTATATTCATATAATACTGTTAAATTGATCTTGAATACTGTGATACTTCTTTAGAAGGAAAAAAACACATTTTTATATTTTCCCTCATGATAAAAATTGGTAACTACCTTAAATTTGTTTTAGAACTAGTGTTTTTTCTCTTAACTTTATAATCATTTGCTTCTGGTGCATATAATTACCTGTAAGACCAATATTTATTTAATTAATACTAACTTCGTCAACTTCTAAGTCCAGGACTTCTCTGAAGTACATTGGTTGTGACAATAGCAGCAGGTAAAATGTCCAGCTTCTGCAAAAATTTGCAATGATAATGGCATACACAGGCATGGATGTGAACATCGCTTTCCAAGGCGTGGTTTTCAGCTGCGTTGAAACAAGTCAAACAATTAAAATCTATATTAAATACATTTTACAATAAATGGCGTTAGTATAATTCAATTGTCCGTAGGATATAAATGGGAAGAATAACAGGTAAGAATAACGAAATGGATGATATTTATGATCTTAATTTTCAAGGGTATAGTATGAACAGAATTCATGTATTAGAATCAATACTAAAATTGAATTAAAACAAAAAATAATATTCTGATAGTTGTACGCACGCACTAAAATAGCTATTAATACTATACATTACATTAATTAAAATGATAACGTATATATTTAAAAAAAAATTAATGATTGCGTAATAAAAATGGATCTTCGGAAAAATCTTCGGATTTTCACCTATATTAGTTTTAAATTGTTTAAAACAAATAAAAGTATGAAATACGACATTAACAAACAAAACCAATATCTGATTTGATTAATTCAATATTAAAGAATTATTTAAAAATATGTTATGTGCTAAATGAATGTAGATACATTAAGAATTGTCTTGACATTAACATAAGTTATTCTTTTTGTATTGTGAATTATTAATTTAAATTTTTTATATTCTGTTCAGCTTTATTTGCTTATTTTTATTTTAATTAGCTTAATAAATATAATAATTGGTTTGATAATTTGTAACACAATGGTTAAAAAAAGTGTAACTTTGTAGTTTTTTTTTAAAAATAAAGCTTTAAATCTTTAGCATATGTGTCTTAATTCATAAAATTTAATTGACATAAAAATGTTGATCCAAACTACAAGATCTGAAATAATAAAAATATCAAATACATTGACTATAACTGTTTGACTATAATTCTAAGATACTTACTGCTCCTTATAAACCTTCAGATTGCTTTACAAAATAAGTGTAATATTAATTGCAAATGTATATTACAAATTATTCTATGTGGCAATACCAATCTAAGTTACCTGATACATTTCCAAGGAATGCTAAAATGTAATATGCTAAAAATCCATTGTGAAAAAAGCTGCATGAATAAAATAATAAGATAAGCTTGTTGTCACATATTTATGTCATTGTTGTCTTATTAAACATTATCATATTATAGATTATTTTACATCTATATTAATATTTCTAAATATCTTGATCGTTTTTTTAAAAGAAAATTGAAGTGCATCGAAACTAGTTGAATATTGCACGTTGTTGGTAAGATATTTTCAATTAAAACTGCATACCGTAATTTTCGTTCAACTATGCTTTTATGCCGAAATTTCAGTCCAAACTGCTTCTGCTTTGTTAATATAATTTTATTAACATATATGGAATAATTGTGAAACAGTACTTTATGGAGAATTACTTTTGGCAAAAGCATGTGGTTGGAATATTCTACAACCGATAGATATTTTTAGAGAGAAACAGCGTTTTTTAAACAGAAAATATATTTTAGATAACAGTTCAGAAAATTAGTCGATAATTTAACGTATGAATCAAAACAGTCACTAGAGTAAAACCTATCTAAGAAATAAAACAATGATCCCATAATATTGATTGATATTTAGTGAAGATTTGTTTCGTTACAGAAGTTATGATGGTAAATGTAAACCGTAAACTGCACAGAATTTTGGAAAATATTTTTAAGAAATTACTTTACTTATATGATTTGTTTTTAATCCCATTAATTAAAATGTCAAGGAAGGGTGCATAAACCATTTTCTGACCAAAAATCATAAAAACACGTTTCACTTTAAGTTTTAGGAAAAAGTTTTCAAGTTTTTCTTCCTCAAGTTATTTTGAATTTAAGTCTACAATTTCCTTTTAATTGCATTGCATCAGGTTATTCATAATTTTTTAAAATTGTTTTGATCTTGTATGAAAGCTGTTCTTTTATATAAAAAGGGGAAGTGCATTGGAAAAATAGAAATTCGAAGTTTTAAACTAAAAACTCTATACTTCAACGTAATTCCAAATGCTATTTTTTTAAAAAAAAAAAACTTTTAGGAATAATTTAGAAAAGTCATGTAATAGTTTTCAAAATATAATTTATTTAGCTGCCATTCAAAGACCAGTAGAAAAATATTTGCACGAACTTAATTTTGTATTATTTCATGAAATTATTTTAATTGAATGTTTTAATTTAAATATAATTATATAATATTCTGTGAATATTTGGTGTACTCTAGCTTCATGAAGTAACGTTATACCGCAATATAAAATCTATTGTATGTATATCTATTGTATAACGTTGCTTTATAAATTTGGTGTAAGTTACTTGATAAAACTGGAGGGAGCTAAGTTTCTAGCATTTTTCATGGACTAAAGTTACGCAGAACAGTTTTACAATGTGTTAAAGAAATATTTATTGAATAATAAAATCTCGGTATATAAGACTTTTTAGAAAATATTTAGTAATTTCTACTAAGTAAAACGTTCTGATGATTAATAACTAGTAACACTTAATTCTACACTATAGTAAATTAATGGCATATGTTTAATGTTATAACATTGAACGTCGGAACAATTTTCACAAAAACAATGTGAATAATTTCTATTATTTTTAACTCTAGTCGTTTCATTTAAAATTGTAATTTTATCGATATACAATATATTAGTCTTATTTTATTGAAAAATTATATGGTATTCAAAGGAAAAGATATGCATTATAAAACATTATGCTGATTTATCTCAGTGCTTGTGCAAAGGGAGATCCTAAAAAGTTGTGGCAGATTTTGCGTTTTCTTATGCAAGAGTATAAAAAATTAGTATTTGTCAAATACTCTAACTTGTAAAAATATACTCTGTTAATCTATTTTAGGGTACTCGATAATATGCATAATCCACATTAAAGTACGCCTTCCGTTTTTTAGCTTCCACACTACGTTTATAACGTAAAAAGTGGAAGGTATTATAATCGTTCAGCATCCTTCTGTCTGTCTATCCGTCACCCACTTTCATAGCCCAAACTACAAATGCACAAGTGTGCACAAACTACAAGTGTGATACGTCAAAAAATTCAGCGCATCGAAATTAGAAAACATTGAAAATTTCAGAAAAGAATTCGAATTCGAAGTACTTCAATTATTTAAAAAACCGCAAAATTTTATGCTCATTTAAAAAGCCTAAGAAGCCATTTTTATTAGAATTAAATCACCATTGCCATTAGCAACAATCGCTCGAGAAACTTTAATTCTTTTAGACAATAAATTAAAATAAATTTATTTTTGCGACATCGATCAGTTTGAAATGACGTCAAATATATTTCACTATGAGATTCTTTGTATGTTGCTATGAAATATTTTCATTCTATTTAAAAGCGAGGAATAGTACATATTTATTCTTTGAAATATAAATTAATTTTTGCAAACGATAAGTAATAATTATTGAATTTTCGAAATAAAATAAATGAAACTAGCCAAATTTAGCATGTAAATGTTTAATATAGAATATCAATGCTGTGTTTGTCGCCTTTTTACCTGTTAAACACGACTGTTGTGTGTAAGCGGGTTAAGTGACAGATTCTGTTACAAACCTACTTTTTAAATGGAATTCTTGCTTTAGGTAGTGTAATCATTATATCACGTAGAATTCATTCATTATGTCAAGTATTACTAAAATAAGTCATAAGCGCTCTTTGTCAGTATGAATAACGCCAGTTAGGAAAGATAATTGTATGTATCATTATTTTTAAAATACTAGCCCTCTCTTTGGTCTGATATATCAAAGCCCACAGCAATGGCGTTTCGGAAACACTATTAAAAATTAGTTTTTTAGTTTGATACACATGAACGGTACTTTATATTCACTAATTGAGCGTGGAATTAATATTGGCAAGGTTATAATTGTAAATTGATTAATTTCTAAGAGAAGGGTTTTCGTTCAGCATTGTCACAAAAAATCTGGCAAAATTAAGTTAAAGCAAACGTGTCATCAACATATCGTATCCAAAACGGAAAGTTTAATTTTGAGAAGAGTTTAACTTCAAAGTAATGCATATAAATGTCGCTAAGGATGGGGGACAGTGGGTTACCCATGGCAAGACCTTCCTTTTGTACGTAAAATTTGTCATCATAGACAAAAGTCGACTGTTGGAGGCAAATTTTCGTAAGATTAATTAAGTTCTTTATTTCGATGCAGCTATAGTGAAATTCCTTAAGTTAGAGTTCTAAGCAATTAAGAGCACCTTCAATTGGTACGTTAGTGAAAAGGGATTTGACATCAAAAGAAACCATGAGGTAGTTGTCAGGAGAGATATTCTTGATAAGTTGAGTAAACGCTATGGAGTCATTAACAGTATCTACATTACTGGGTAAGATGGGTGAAAATATTGTAGTAAGTTCTTTGGCAAGTTTATAAGTAGCTGAACCAATATTAGAAACAATAGGCCGTAAAGGAATATTGGGTTTATGTACTTTTGGTAAAAGCATAGAATCTCGAACAATGGGTCTCTGCTTCAATTTTGGTCAAACCTTCTAGCATTGGGGAACTTGACTTTTACGTTACCACATACTCAAAAACCGTAATAACCTTGTTAATTCATCCAACATGCCATATCATATTTTTCATAGCATAGCAATAGAGTAACTTTTCTCTCTCTCTCTTTTTTTCTCCCCACCCACATTCCCCCCCCACCACCCCACATATTATACACAGCTTGTAGCCATCGCGTTTACTGTCAGTTTGTTTGTGTACAATGCTGAAGAAGGTAAGCCTCGATACTTACCGAAACATGTACAATATCACCAAATAAACCATTTGCGCTAATAATTACGTTGTTTTTCTTCACTCTCATGAATTCTTGAGCAAAGTCGAAGATATTTTCTGAATGCAGTTTATATAACAGTAAAAAACTAGATCAGTGATGGACAACATTTTTTTACAATTGCTTATAAAATGCGATAAATGCAACATTTTCTTGTACTTCTAAGTGCATTGTGTAAAAATAATTGTTTATTGAAATAAGAGTAACTCTCACTCTATACCATAGTGTAATTATCGCAAAAAAGTTTTGGGAAACTGAATTGCACTTAGGTAATCGATCTAATTATGAATTGGTATAAAAGAAAGAGCTATCAACGAAGCAATTGTTTGATTGTAAAAATATTTTCAGGGAATCATATTAAGGAAAGGATTAAAGTTTTGAGGATAGTTATTGATAAAAGGTTTCTCAATTTGGTATCATTACATAATGCTGGAACATTTGTATATATAATGTTAGAGATTTTTTTTATTGTACTTATCAAATATGGACACAAGTGATCTTCAATAGATGATTTACGGTTGTGACTTATCCGTTGCCCCTGTGCCCTGTTTTCTCCCGCTTTTTTCAAAAATGCTCGAAAATATTTAAAATTTAAGAATGTCAATTTATAGTACAACTTTAGACGAACAAATTAGAAAAAAGTTTAAAAGTTTGTTATATTTACTTAAATAGTTACCGAGTTATGGCGATTTTTCAAAAGTGGGTGTTTTGGTGTTTAGAAGGGGGGGGGGGGGGAGAGGAAAACTCGGGGGTGGTGGAAAATGTACATCTTATACTTAATCAAATGTAAAAATGTCAACACCTCGAAAATTAATTCAGATATCTAGCCTTTTGTGCTTTCGTTGACTTGGCTAGTTGATTACCATTTAAATTAGCCAAATCGCAATATATAATTCTAATGTCGCTGGCCACTTACAGTGGGCAGTGTCTTGGCCACCGGTCCCAGGCTGTTCTCAATGTAGATGAGCTCCTCCTGTGTTATGGTGGGGTGGTTGGCCGGCTTCTCGAAAGTGAACCACATCCAGAACACGTACCACACGAGGCCGAAGATACCTGCGGAAAAACTGGATCGTCAGTCATCAAAATTGTGGCGGTTCCCCTTAGGCCCAACCTCAAAATAGCATCCACGCTAGATGGCGCTGAATTACTACTACGTTACTACCAGTCATTTAGATTATAATACGTAGTAATTGTAGTATAGGGAGAAGTAACTAATCTCCCCCTTGAGGATCTTTTTGGTGGATTATGGGTTGCCGAGGCATGGGGCTATAGGCTTACATGCAAGAGGGGATGATCAACACCGGGTCACTCCGTACCTCTTCAAAATAAAGCCACTGGTTTGCAAGTGGGTATTTGATGTCAAAAATGTTCAAAATGAATTGTATATAAACAATTTATAATACACACTCGTATTTTTACTATTTAATTCTAAATAGTTCATAGATGGGTCTCAAAAACCCACGCAAACTTTGGGCTAAAAAGTTGAATAAAACGGATCGTTATTTGTTGAAATATACTTTATTCATAGTTGCATCGACTCAATCTACTCATTTTTCTCAATTCGAGTTTGTCTTGACTCTAGAAGAGTCACAATTGTAAGAATTCAATACTTATTAAAAAAAATTCATGTATTAATTTTATAACAGAGTAATTCTGGAAGGATATCGGAATGTGGTCATACCAAATTAAAGTTTTGAAGAATTACTATGAAGTTTTTTGATACAAGCATTGCAAATTGTTTCGTGAACAAAGAGGCTTCAACAGTTATTTCCTTAATATTATCATAAAATTTAATGGAGGGTGAGGAAGTGAAATAAGTTTTAATGATTCTATTATACAAGTACAGGCTGGCGCAAATAAAAGTGGTTGGATTGGATTAGCATCACATTAGAGCTACTCATGGACTATTGGCGAGTTCATATCTTATTGCGTATTGCATGAAGACGGACCCTTATGCAAATTGTGTGTCTTGCAATCAATTTAGAACGTTTTGTATTAACAAAAACAAAAAGGTCCGATACTCTAGGATAAATAACGGCCGACATAATCACTAATAGGAACTTTTTTGCACAGCTGTGCAAACCTTCAGTTATATTGCATTCCAACTAGCTTGTCAAACCATAGCATGGTTTTTGCCCGCAAATAATTCGCCAAGCGTTTGTTTGAGCTTAATATTGAAGTGATCAATAGCTTCACATAGAAAAACTGTTTTTGCATTAGTTTTTGACTTGGCAACAATTCTATCGTATTCTTATCTCCATGATGGGGCCACTTTTATTTGCACCACCCTGAAGTTAAAAGTCCTGTTTCGGTTGGGTGTGGTTCATATAACGTCTTACAAGAGCTACACTTGGTGGCGATGGAAAAAAAAGTTATTTAAATTTTGTTATAACAAATTGTTAAATTCTTTTTTAAATATTTTACTATTGCGATGGAGTCGAAATTCCGAAATGGAGATTTTGTGTTTTCTACTCGATTTTGAGGCTTCTGAATTTTCAAAAGTAGTTTTTGAACATTGGTCCGCGGCTGTTAGACTGATTGAAACCCCTCTACAGTTCAAACTAAAATAGGTCTAAGGACTTCAACTTTAGTACGCGAGTTTCTAGTATACGTCGGACTCCCTAATAAGGTTTTCGAGAGAATCGCGCATGCGCAAAGGTAGCTATCGGAAAACTTTTTAGCTTTTAAAGGTATAATCAAATAACCTTATAGAGTATCTAATTACCTTTAAGGTATGGACTTATTGTGTGGTATTTGAAAGTCGTGTGGTGTTTCACATACCTATTTTTAAAGTAAAATGTATAACATATGCTGAAAATAGAAAAACTGTATGTATTTTGGATAAAGTTTCAAGCAAAAAATGCATTCGTTTGTCAAGTTTTCGAATTTCAAGGTTATTTTATTTACAGTCTAAAAATCTTTTCTACTTAAACAAAAGTAGAACATTCTTCACACCTCATTTCTATCTCATTTTTACAAACAGCAAAATAAAATCGATATCATGTATAAAGTAAAAAAAAGTACAAAAAACCCCAGTCCCGTGATATTTCTGAGATTATACTCATTTTCCGGAGCGCAATTTCAAAAACCGTTATTTACCACCCATTTTCGTAAAGAAATAAAAACTCGCCACGCAATAACAAATGGAAATATTTTCAACAACAAAACATTTACAACCCTCCTAGTTTCTTTAATTTCATTTTCCACGCGTCTGTTGTCCGTGATTTCCCATGGGGGTTTTAGGGTATAATGTTCTACGGAGTTTTGAATAATACGGAGATGCTGTTTGGTTTAAATCCAAAGCAAAAACCGGGTTGCCAAGTGAAGCTATTATCAATTCCAAAATAAACTTAGCCAGGTTGCATATTAATGTGGGATCTAAATGGGCCCTTTTGGTTAGTGTGGGCTCTACAAATAAAGGGCCCAGAAAGAAAAGACCCCCTTTATTTTTGGTCAAACCACATAGGTAAGTCCATTTTCAATTATAATTTACTTGCATCTATTTCTAGGGAAATTATTCAAAATATGGAAACAGTTAAACTTTTTGTGGCAGAATTATATCATATTAACAATGACACATCCGTTTACAGTTAAATTATAATTACATTATCTAAATAATAAACAATGGTTCCTTGATTACTCCTTTATTACTTCCTTGAATACTCCTTTCTCTCTCGATAATATGGGCTTTTTTTGGGTAGCCCATAATAATCTTTAGGGTTTGCTCACACTGCCCATGTTTATCTGAGAGAGTTTATTTGTTTGACAAAATCGTAAATGGTAACATGTTTTGGTGATAGGTAAAAAACAATTAGATTAACCATAAAGGTTATTATGGGCTACCTATATATGAGGCCAGTGTTATCAAAAGGAGTCATCTAGGACACAGTGTTAATTACTATTTGGATGGAGTAAATTAAATGTAAATTTGTGCTTAATTGTTAATTTAAAAACAGTGTACCCAGGTGTGACCATGTGTTTTGACCAAAAATAAAGGGAGTGGTTTCTTTCTCGGCTCCATATGTGTGGTGCCTACTTTACTCAAATAGTCCCATACGGATCCCAGGATAGTGTGCTACCTGAGTTAGACAATTAATTGGCACGATTTCAAACATTATTTAAATAACATTTTATATCCTTATTCTGAAGAAAATATGAGAACTGGTTTTTCTATTTGGATGTTTAATACAGCCCCTACAACTGAATAGATTCTTATTTAAAAAAAAAGGTTTTCTGTCTTGAGCAGGTAAATTGTAGTATCTACACTTTCAAATCTTTGGTGCAACGTTACTCCCAAAAAGTGTTGTCAGCAACTGCCTCCGATTTAGTGGAGTAACGTTCCAGCACAAAGAGGTGCAAACTTACACCAAATCTTAGTAAACTTACACTACAAAAACGGAGTAAAAAACAAGTACCGTCATCATTTATGGGGGAACTTAACTGCCTTTGCAATAGTACAATATCGTAAATGTGAAAGGCTGTAGCAACACTCCGTCGTTATTTTTTCTGCAGTTTTATACAAAATCAAAGATAATCCTAAGACCAGGCTGAACCTTGCAATCTTTTACAGGAACGTTGCGAGGAAGGAACGAGGAAAAGTTTCGTTATTTCTTTATAATTTGTCTGTTAAAAATAGATTTTGCGCTAAAATTCCATATTATTTGTATAAAATAAACAGATTAAAAGTAAATTTTACGGTATTTTGCTGGCAGACCAGCAAACAGTTTCTTCTTCTGTAAAAACAACAGATTTTGTGTAACAGTGCAGTCGATTTGAAGAATTCAAGTGAGGTTTACTTTTTCTTTTCGCGCCAAAGGCCTCTATTCTATTGTAGCCTCTACGGTTATCTTCGCCCCTTTAAGGAGTTCTGAGCGTTATTTATCAAAAGGCAGTATAATCTCTTTTTGGGGAATTGGGTCATTTGAAATGAATAAAAATGAAACTCTTGAAGGCAGAAAAATAAAATGGATTAATACCAAAATACGTATGCTTATACCGTAATTTTTTTTTGTAAAATTAAAGCACAGTTTGTGGTTATATTTAACATCATAGCGTTGTAATGTTTGTTTTACACAGCAAATTTGTATTTTCTGACGCACACAGGGTAACATGAACAACTTACTCTAATAGCGTTTAAATAGAGAAGATGGGTGCATATCATCGCTGCCAATAAATGCAAACGTATCACACAATAAATTTTACATCATATGTAAATTCACAAAACAGTTTGTGATGACATCATTTTTACCATCACAAATTAGAGGTAAATTATAAGATTTTTTACAGTATACTATCTTGATAGCTTAGAATTTGAATTGTAAATTAAGTTATATTTCTTAAAATGAGGAGTTATAGATTAAAGTTGAATAAAAGAAAGCTCAAACATATTTAGAATACATAAATAATGTATATAAGAAGTAAAAAGTTGAAAGCTATATAATAAGAGTTTTCATAAAAAAATACGTAAGCTATTGTTTAACACTAAATATTATTGTCAAAATTCCAGTATTTGTTAAAATATTAAAAAAGTTATTTTAGCTGTTCTTACAACATACTTATTTTTAAAAATTAAAAATTTCACTCAGAGCTTTTAAATGTACATATTTAATGTACTACCTTTGTTTTTTGGAAAATAAAAATATAGTTTTGCTCTTATATTGAATTTGTATAAAAGCTACATTTCTTTGATTTAGGAAACAAAAATTAAAAATCTCACCTTTTTGACATGTAAGAAAAAAATTAGATGTAAGTTATATATTATTTAAAATAATATAAGATGAGCACATGATTTTACTATTTGGTGATAAAAAAGCTGAAATAAAGTTAAAATTGTTTTTTTATCATTATTTTCAAAATTCTTTTAGTGTTTCAAAAATTACAATATGATTAATATAATAATTCAAACAATAATATGACAGGAAAAACAGAGCAAAAAACATAAAACTAAATTGCGTTTCATACATACACAAATGCAATCAATATACACAAGAAATACATTCAGTTTCATCATCTTCTATATAGTTTGAAAAGTATAATGTACACGTATAACTTTAATAAAAAAATAAATGGGAGAACATCAGAAGAAAGTATTCTTATTGGATTTCGTCGACAGTTCATTATGCTAATTCACGGAATTAAATGTAATTACAGACAAGGCCTAAAGACTACTTTAAGGCAATGTTCAGCTATTGTTGATGGGAAAGATCATTACCAATTACCTGACATTTAGTTTGCCTACACAAGTGAGTTGGTTCAAAAGTTTAAATAAGGTTAGTATCGATTATTTTTATCGATTAATGACAGTTTGGGTTGTTATGCATTTGGCATCTATTTCTGTTTTAGACGTTTTGTGATGCACTTAATAAAAGGAAATGCTGGATTTATTTAGCTGGAATGGAGTTTGAAGATATTGCTATACGGTTTTTATTCACAATTATTGCTCATAACATTTTTTAAAGACAATTTTTTCGTCTTTATCAATGACTTGTAATTTTTAAGAAAGAATAAATTTAAAGTTAACTGTTAAAATCACAAAAATGTCCAACTATTACAGAGTAAATTTAGTTTTCATAAAAAATAACTCTATGTCCCATTTCTGACAAAACAACAATAATAAAAAGTAACGTTACATTAATAATTGAGTCAGCATTAAAAACGTACTAATTACCGCATTACAGATTTTAGTGAGTTTAAGAATTGCATGTTATGGGAGTTGATTATAAATGAAAAAATACGTAGTCAGAAGAGAGCCTTTGTAGCTCATTAAAAAAAAAACTGTTATTATGATGCTAAGCATATGATACACTGTTAATTTTTTAGCTTCCACACTACGTTTATAACGTAAAAAGTGGACGGTATTATAATCGTTCAGTCCGTCTGTCTGTCCGTCGCCCACTTTCATAGCCCAAACTACAAATGCTACGGACAAGTGTGATACGTCAAAAAATTCAGCGCATCGAAATTAGAAGACATTAAAAATTTCAGAGAAGAATTCGAATTTGAAGTACTGAAAAACTGCAAAATTTAATGCTCATTTAAAATACACAGGAAGCCATTTTTATTGGAATTAAATCACCATTGCCATTCGCAACAATCGCTCGAGAAACTTTAATTTTTTAGACAATAAATTAAAATAAATTTACTTTTGAGATATTGATCAGTTTGAAATGACGTCAAATATATTTCACTACGAAATTTTGTTATGTTGAGATGAAATAATTTTATTCTATTTATAAGCGAGGAATTTTACATACTTATTCTTTGAAATATAAATTAATTTTTGCAAACGATAAGTAATAATTATTGAATTTTCGAAATAAAATAAATGAAACTAGTCAAATTTAGCATGTAAATGTTTAATACAGAATTAATGCTGTGTTTGGGACTTTTTACCTGTTAAACACAACTGTTGTGTGGAAGCGGATTAAGTGATAGATTCTGTTACAAACCTACTTGTTTTGCTTTGGTTTCACCATAATAGTGGTTCCTAGTTATTGTAACGGCTGTGTGGTGAAGTGTTCACAATATGTTCTGATTTTGGAAACAAAAACCTGAGAAATGGTTCAACTAAATACCGAAAATATGGTGAAACATTTCTCCACACAGGCATTGCAGCTACTAGCACGGTCTGATCTAGGAAAAATCAGACTATAGGCGCAACTCATTTTAGGGGCCCCCTTTACGGACAATGTTGCCTAGATGATTGCTAGCAATGATAGTGCTAGGTGGCCGATGTATCATATTTTTTGCTACCATTTTATCGGTTTTCTTAAAACATCTATCAAATCAATCGCGTTAGGTCCATGTCTGAGTCAAAGTCAAGCTAAAAACAAAGTCAGAATTCTCAGGAACAGGGGTCTCAGAATTTTTTAAAATTTATTGAAAAATTAGGAGTTTACAGCAATTAGCATAATAGAAACTAAAATTTAGGGGCGCTAAGCCCGGGCCTAACGGGCCTTATGGTAGATCAGGCCCTGGCTACTAGGAACTACTATTATGGTGAAACCAAAGCACAAAATTTTTAATAGTGTGGATGACGGACTGAACGAATATAATACCCTCTAATTTTTACGTTATGAACGTAAAAGGAAAGCTAAAAATAAATTATTATAACAAAACTTGACAAATCTACAAAATAATTTGCGTTAACGAACGTAAAGTTATTAGTCTTGACGTCATTAGACAAACAATAAATTGAGATACTTTTTAAATAAGCATAATAAGGCACACAATTTGCATTTGGCTGTCTGTACTAGAGACAAAATAATCCCTTCTTTTGAAACAGAACGCGCCGGGAAATCACTGCAATAGTTAAGAAAAATTGTAACTTACATTTAACTAACTTGATTTTTAATAATGGTATCAGTATATGAAAAAAAAAGGAATTATGTCCTGATGGATTTTTCCCGATGGGATTCTTGCATTTCCCCTTTAACGAAATCTAGAAGCGTGTGTAGAGATATATATTCCTAAAGGACGTGACTCATTTTTCAAATATAATAAAGGCACATGGATAGCAAATATAATGACTTTCTTGTTCACTTTATTTACCTATAAAATAACACTAAAGTTATAATTTAATATACCTATTTAAAAATGTTAATGTAGTTATTCCCTCCACCCCCAGGATATAAGTTTTCCTTACTTTTCTGATTCATTGGATTTTTTCGTTATATATTTTAAATTTTCACGAATAACTGAAAACAAAATTCGTTTTATACCTTCTGCTTTTCCATTTTTACTTTCTAAAAGTATTACACGTGCTACACGTTTGGCAGGATGCCTTTTGATTGCCATGCAATTTTACCTTATGTTTAATACAAACAATACTGTAGAAATGAATACTAGTTTTCAAAAATTACAGTAACATGTATTTCAAGTCAAAATCAGCGAAATCTCCCGGAATAAATCGGATTCTTTGGGATAGGAAAATCCCTTTCCGGGACGCTCATTAGGGTTCTTTTGGCGAGAATCAGAATTCCTTCGATTTTCAAAGTTAAGCCTAATTAATCCCGCCGAATGCAGCCAATAAAACGTAGGACGGATACGACGGATTCCGTCCGTAATAACGGAGTGTCTTTATCTAAGGCTAAAATACCCATATAATTGTCAGTTTGGATGCGGGTTGCTCGATTGAAACTAAGTCTTGTAGGTTTTATTATTACTTGCGTTGTTTAGATCGGGGTTGCTTGCTAATCATTGGTTTAGATTACGTGTTCTAACTTTTTAATAAAAATTCTTAGTTGCAATTTCAATAGCCATGTTTTACGTCGTGAGCGGCAACAGTTCCAGCGGTATTGTTTTCATTCTTGGTCCTTCTACAATTATATTTATTCTGAGCAATGATATATTTTCTTACCTTACTAAAACGAATGTTGTGTACTGTAGAATCGTAAAGGTCGTATCGCAATTAAATCATTCAGGCACAAGCGTAACGGTTTATTTTAAAACCAACTTTTTATTATTCTAAAGTCTCAACTGACATTCAACGTCTTCTTTTTTAAAACTACAACAATCACGTGCTATCGCACGCTCGTAAAATTATCAAAACTTAAGTGATGCCAACATTCGGCCATCCTATAAATACATCGTCCTCGATGATACAATACTTAAAATACATATAGACAGAGAGTAGGAATAAATAGAGGGATTCTCTACATTGTGAGCCTCTATCTGATGAGTCAGCTCTCGATCGCTTCTCCCATGCGCTGAGAGCGACGCACAGTGGTCGGAAAAGGCTGAAAAACGGTCAAAATTCATTTATTTTTTTGTGGTTTGACAAAAATGCATAAAAATTCGGTTTTGTAGGTTTTTGACCCATCTGAGTCGATATAGGACACAATCAAGTTTGTAAAACCTATAGATTTTAAGTTACAGTTAATGCAAAAAAAAATAGTATGTGAAGATGTAATGTGAAAATTGCGTATAAAGAATAACGCTTTAATCAACATGTATTGTGCAAGTGCATATGCGTATGTTTAGGTCATGGTAATATGTAATCTTACGTCAAGTAGTCACACAAAGCCAAAACACTAACAAAATCTTTTTAAAATGAAACGTTGAGCTAAAAAAAAATTACACTATTTTCAATATTTTCTGCTCTCAATTTAGCTTATAAAATTAATTGAAACCAAAGTTTTTTAATGTGAATATTTTTTTACTAATTTTTGAACACATGAATTATATAATCTTAAACATTTAAGTTTGTGAAATAATTATAAAATATTTAACATTAAAATTTGTGGAATAATTATATAATATTAAACATTTAAGTTTGTGGAATAATATCAAGTTTAATATCAAAATATCGTACAAAAATATGAATACACAGAACATATACTTTCAAATTAACCGTCAACAGTTTTTTAAGATCATATTAATTAACATCATTTTATTATTGAAGATGTTAAGGCCAAATATGGTATTAATATTCATCTAAAGACTTTTTAATGAATTTTAAATGAATTTTCGTTTAATTTTAATAAGATGATAATAAGATAATTTTAATAAGATTATTAATTTTAATAATTAATTTAAGTAAGATTACAATATTAATATAATAGTTTTTTTGAGTCTTCGTGTAGCTCTAATTTGTTGTTTGTTTTAGGCTTTGCGCGAAAGGTATTTATGTAAGGGTCCGATGAAATAGTAAGGAAGTTAAACACATTATTTTATTTTTCCTTGAACTTTTTCTCGAGTGTTGTCGTCTGTACCACCGAAAGACTTTGTTTCTGGCTTCTTGGGCTTCTTCGGTCAAAGCTTCTATTGGTAACATATATGATGAAATCACTTCCCCTCCATGAAACAATACCTTATGAACAGTGCTTGGCATGTAGTACCAGGGGTATAAATCAACATATAAAATTGCGGTTTCTCTACAGTAGTTTTGAAATTTTAGAGGATCAATTTCAGCACTACTATTGATTGTATCCAAGATAATTTTAAATCTATGAATTAGATTTCTATCAACTTTGGTAATTTCCGAAGTAATAGTAGGATCCTTAAAAAATCTTCGAGATGTATTACCATCGTTGGAAGTGCCCATTCCTTGTAGGACTACATCGACATTTAATCCTAAAACCTTTTTTAATTTTTCTTGGATTTGCTTTTTTGCATTTAGTTTTATTTCTTTGGTTTCTTGCGTAGTTTTCCACTTTTTAAAACTCATGTTGTAGGCAATGTGAAGAATACACTCCATAAATTTTATACGAGCATGAAGTGGTGAGAGACCAAGCTTAATTGATTCCTCATAAATGATTTTGGTATCCAAAAGTTGTAGATTGTTCATTTCTGAAGGCTTAGCTTTGCATATTGGGCATACTGCCATTGATGGCGTATTTGTCAAATATTGGGTAACTTTTCCATCGATCATGGATAGCACTAAACAATGTTTTACGTGTATTGTTTTGTTATTGTAGGTAAATATTGTTACGTTCAATTTTTCGATATCTTCATGCATTTTACCAACTTCTTGTCGAACTAAATCTGGAGTTTCTTTTGCAAAAAGAAATCTAATTGGTCTGCAAAACTGTGTGGATGAGGGTCTTGGATTTTCCCAAACAAGAGTATCTTCATCTGTTGTTAAACGCAATGGAACCAGGGTCGTCATAAAAAGATTGGCGTCGGTCTCTTTTTCGTTTTCAAACATCTGCTTATATTGGCTGTGACCATCAGACCCATCACACTCCCACTTGCAAAATAGTTTAAATTTGTACACTGTTGGTTCGACTTCGAATTTTATGAGAAAAATTCGTTTTATTGTGTGGTCCAGCAACGTTTGGATATTAACTGTCGCATGACTTTCTGATACTTCAATTTCAGTTGGGTAGCATAGCTTTTTCTGCTCTAAAACTTGAACGTAGGACGGGAAAATGTTACTTCCTAGTTACTTTGATGATTGTCTTAGAACGTTATAATCATGTTTAGATAAGGAGGCATCTATTAGTATAGCAAGAGCTTTTTCAGCAATGTAAAAGTCAGTATCATTTTGGTAATTCTTTGATGCAGCGGTTAATAGTTCTTTCGATACACTATCAAGAAGGTTTTAATTTTCACTTTTAATTTTCCGACGCTTTGTTCGATCAGAACATTCGTCAAAAGGTTTTTCAGGTCGACCAGCTTGCGTGGAAGTAGATGGTTCTTGTTGATCTAGTGTGCTAGAGCTAGCCTGTGCGGGAAAAGATGGCTCTACTATTTCCATATAATGTGTGCTGTAAACACCCGATGCAGAATTACTTGACTCTACGAGTTCTACGGAATAAGTGTTAGCAAGCCACTTCTTATACTTATTATAAAACCCTTTTTTGTTGCGACTACAATCAAGCCACCTTTTACGAAAATGGGGTACAAATATTTTGGATAAATACCTTTTTATTCCTTCTCGTTGATCTGAGGTTATCAATGGGTAAGATACTTTCAAAGCGTCGATGTTTTTTTCGATATCAAATTGGCTCTTTAAAACAATTTCTACTAATTCACTATAACAACATTTAAAACTCGCCATTTCGTCCTTACCGATGAAACATTATCGAACGTCTGGTAAAAGAGGTTTGAAATTGTTTGGTCACCTTTGTCGAAAATTATATTTTGTATAGGAACTGTTTATAGAATGAATTTTGGACTTCTCCCCCCCCCCCCTCCACCCCTCCTTCCCAAAAGCCAATGAGCATCTCTTGAAAACATTATTATTGAAAACAAATCAGACCTTTTATCTCCTACAAAGATGACACCAGTATTTAAGTTCTTTTATTTGTTTATAATTAAACTCTTTGTAAGTGAAGTGGTCGAAACACCTGTCGGTTTTGCTACTTTGTTTCTAGATTAACAGCTGCCGTGGAGCAACGCGCAGCAGCGTTGTGCTTTTCGACGATTTTTGAACAGCTAGATTTTGACACTTCTGTTTGTAATTATGGTGTCCGTACGTTTCCGCAGCTGAAATTTAGATTTATCTTTTATATACGATTTGGAAAACTAGTTAATTTTAATGAGACTTTGGAGCATAGTGGAGCAAGAAAGTTGCACTCTTTCAAATATTTAAAAACATAGTATTTTAGAAACTAAGATCAAAAACTAATTTAAAAATTATTTTGTATTTTTTAATCAGGTAAAATAAAAGAAAACCTTTTATAAAACTCAAAAACATGCAAAAAAAATTGTGTAATAAAATTATAAATCGTGTATTTTGAATTCCATTGTATCGCCTCAAAACGGGCTATTTTTCATTTGTTGACTTTTCGTAACTATAAATACAACAAAAAATTATTTTTAATGATTTATATTTGGTAATCTTACTATTCAATTATCTATTAATTTAAAAATCTATTCATTTTGCATTTTTCTAACACTTCGAAATTTGGCATTTTGGCCGCTACCAGACCACTGTGCGACGTTTTCTGATTTTTGAATTTCTCCTGTGCTTCTGCGATCAGCTTCGGAATCATGACCTTCTGGCCTCTGTCTCCTTCTTCGCGTTAACACAGCACAAGCGGCAATTAAAATCACGACCAAAGCCACGGCAGAACACACGGCCGAAGTGATGACGGCCAGTCGCCGCTGGAGTTCCATGGCTGAGGATTCGGCTACTACGGGAGGAGGGTGGCCAACAGACACTTTTCCAATATCAATCCTCCTCGTTAAGAAATCAAACTCCACTTCTTTATTCCCCGCAAATTTAGTTGTCTCTGCCACTATTTCATCAGACTGAGGTTCAGGACCTTTTCATTAAATGCTTGAACAACTATATTATACTCAGTGGAACTTAACAGGTTAGAGAGAACACACTCATTTTCAAATTCTTCAGTAACTTTCAAGATCTTGAATAAATACTGGCCACCGGATTTGGCTGCTTTGTATCCTACGTAATACCCTGTTATGGGACCTACACCGTCTTTTGATCCTTCAGGTGGCATCCAAGATACTCTTAATGAGTTCGAATTTACTGGAGCAACTTGAACTTGCAATGGAGGAGTCCGTGAAACTTCATCATCAGTTGTAACCGAAATAAGTTTACTTCTGGGACTTCTTCCGATGGCGTTTTCAGCGAGAACATGAATGTCGTACGTCATTCTTGGTTTAGGGCCTCTTACAGTTGCATCGGTTTGACTTCCCGAGACATCCGTCGTTACAATGTTTGATTCAATTTGCCATTAGTATTTTCAGAGACAACCAGAAAACGTATGATTGGACTGTTTCCATTAAACGGCATATTCCATCGTAGTTGCACACTTCTACTGGAAATATGAATTACTTTTACTAGCACAGGACTGTCTGGCCCTTCTTGCACCACCAACTCCACAGTCGAATCATCATCGCCGAAGCGATTCGAGGCTCTACATGAGAACACAGAGGTATCCTCTCTCCAGGCAGAATGGATACTCAGCTGAGAAGCGTGGCCATCAGTGTGGAATTGTCTCTTACTGTATCTAGGTATCGTTCCGTTAGCCAGCATTTCTTCGTCCTTGAACCAAGTTACCGAGATGGGTCTGTCCCCTTGGGCCTTGCAGTTGGGGTTCACCTCTTCCCCCTTTTTGGCCTTCTGGGCAATGAATTTGGTCTTGAAGTGAGCCAAGACTGTTTTGTTCTTAACAATCATCACTGAACTGGCGTACGGTGACCTAGTTTCAGAAAAGATTCCGTAGTCTTTCCGTTCCTTCACTATTTGCTTAATTATCGATCGTTCTTCAGCATTTGTTTTATAGGGTCTCATGAAAACTGGTTTTCTGCCCTCTACTTCCTTAATTTTCATCGTAGTTAAATCTCTGCAACCAAGCTCTTGTAAATCAAGCGAAACGCAACCTCTGTACTCGTTAAGAAGTTGCACTAGTTGTTGCTTTTGTTCGTAAGATACGTTATCATCTGTTTTTATGTCTTCATCTTCAAGTAGACGTTTACTAATATATTTTTCTTGTGAAGTAGTTATGACATTAGTGTCCAGAATTTCAGAGTTTGGATTTTCATTACTTGAACTTGAAATGCTACATTCATCGTTTCCTAAAACAGTACTGTTTTCAAGCAATTCAAATGATTCACCTCTGCCTACAGATTGGTTTTCTGTTAACGTAAGACTTTTATCTTGAAAATTGAAAATGGGGATTTCTGCTTTTCCTTTAACTACTGTGACTAAGCAATCCATGTTTCTTTCGTTATTGAGTAAAAGCAAACCGTCACTTAAATTTTCGGCTTTACACTGCACTAAGTTGACAGAGTTCTTTTCGATGACTGTAGTTTTGGCTGCATTCAGAGAGAATCGTTTATCTATATTCAGTTGCAATTTGCGGAATGGTGCTTCGTCGATATGCAATTCGTTTCCCACTTTTGCATAAGCTATGTGAGGCATATCAGTCCATGTTCTTCCGACCAACAAATCAACGGCTTGAGCTTCATCTTCTACAATAAGAACCGTTACTTCATCCCCGGAAACATCGTCAATCTCTATATCAACAACAGCTTTACCAAGAGTTTTTCCCACTGGTGTACTTTGGTTTCCAAATCCGTAAATATTAGTTACTTCAGGGGTAAAAGGTATTTTTAATTTATGTGCGGCAGACTTTTTCATAAAACAGCTACTGCTTCCTGTGTCAATCAACGCTTCGACCCAATCTGCACCGTTAATTTTGGCCCTTTTTAGATAAAGATCTGGAGTTGCAGTTTTGTTGGTTGTTGTGGCCAAATTCGTTACGTGGTCCTTTTCTGAACCTTGCTTCTTTTCTGGGCAGTCTTTCGAAAAATGACCATAGTCGTTGCAGTTAAAACATTTTGATTCACCCTTTTCGTTGCGCAAAGGTTTGCGGAAGCCTACGTTGTTTGAGGAGTTGCGTTGTTGAGGATTTGTTTCTGAATTTTGGGGTTTAAACTTATTGTCATTGAAATTTCCGCGCCGTTGAAATCGATCGTTTGCATTATTCTTATTATAGCCGTTGCCGTTACTCTGTTTGCGTTCGTTTGCTTGTGTGGTTGATCTACTTCCCCTCACGGTTTCATACTCATCCAGCCTGTCAGCAAGACTCTTCGGTGTCAAAAATTTTACCCACACATCAATAAAATGCTCCTTCAGTTCGTTTGGAACTCTTCGCTTTAGCTGTTCTGTTACCATTAGGTCCTTTAAGCCTTGAAAATCCTTAATTTCTAAACCAGAAATCCACTCATCAAAATAGTTCTGCAGTTCGAAGGCGAAATCACTCCATGTGCTGTGTGAGTTTTGGTGTTGAATAAATTTTTGATGAAATTTTTCAGGACTAAGTTTGAACCTTTTTAGTAACAATTTCTTCACATGCTCGTATTCGTTAGCCTTTTCTTCCGGTTCTCTTGCTATTATTTGCGTTATTTCGTAGGGAAGTAGGCCCAATAGATGCGAAACCCAATCCTCCTCCGGAACTTCAGCTCTTCGTGCTTGGCGTTCAAACAGAACTAAATAGAGACTAATTTCTGACTCCTTCAGATCAAACTTGCGGATCAATTTTTGCAGATCTTTGTTTGGTCTATTGACAATCACGTCTCCATTTATGTTTGCTTCGTCTTGCTTACCTCGGCTTCCATTTCCGTTAGCAATTCGTAACTTTTCTAATTCAAAAGCCCTCTCCTTTTCTATGCGTTCTAATTCAAAAGCTCTTTCCATGCGTTCTCTTTCCATGCGTTCTCTTTCATCTTGCAGTCGCTGGCGCTCATTTTCTTTTTCTATGCGATCATTTTCTAATCTTTCGTTAATTATTCTTTCAGACATTAATTTAACAAACTCTTCTTCGTAGTTTGCAGATCCCAATATCAACTTCTTTAAATCAACAACTTTCATATCATCGTTTGTTACTTCACTTAACTCATCTGCTATTAAGACTAAATCTACTTTCTTACACTTCGCCAAATAAGACATTTTGACAATTGGAAAAGTTCACTTAGTTGGCACAAATTGAGACTTGCTAATCGCTTCAAAACAAAATTTAAAGTCAGTCCGTTTGTTGGCGAAACTCTTCGTTTTCCGTATTAATAATTCTTTACAGTTTTGTATAATCCGTCGTCATTCATTAGCGTATAGATTCGTCGTCCGTTTCCAAGTTCGTTGGCGACATTTAGCATAGTTGCCCGTAGTAACAATTCTGTTCCATCTTAAAAAGCCGTCTTCCACTAAATGTTTCTTCGTTCCTTACTAAAACGAATGTTGTGTACAAACTTTCAATAGAATTAAAGCTTTTTTGTGTTCGTAAATCCTGTTAAATTTTTTTCCCACAATTTCGCTTAATTTCTCCTCACAATGCAGAATATCATCTAAACTTTCCAACAACTTTGACGTTTGGTAATGCTTTCAATACTTGAAATTTCATCCATTGAAAAACTATTAAGTTTAATTAATAGCAGGAATAAAAACAAGTTGCGCGTAAATAACTCGAAAATAGAAGTTTCTCTAAATATAATCAGGCGAAAAAATAATTGCTTGGTGCTAATTATTTCAATTGTGAGTTGAACCTTACCGTTAAATTACTTTTTATCATTAAATTACTTTTTTCATTGCCTATTTTCACTCGTGTTCTTCTATTATTATTAAGATGTAAATAATTAAAGAAGATATAACCTAATTGTTCCAAATATATTACATTCTATCATCTACTTCAGATGCAGCATAAAGCTCAAAATAAAATCCAAACCATAAGAGATACAACAACAACAATTTCGTCACAAAATAGCGGCTTTAGGTAAAACTTTTATCCCTAAAAGAAATAACATCGTAACTCTTCGCATGCAATTTACATAATGAAAGTATCCACCTTGGAATTTTCTTTGCTCACTGGGAATTTATTCCTTGATGTAAATGGATATTTGGGGAACGCGAGCCTAATTTCCTTCCTCAAGTTTCGCAGTGAAAGTGTGTCTTCTTTCCAAAGTGGACACTGCTATCTCAGTAATTATGTTTTCTAAGTTGAAAGTGATGCAGTTTAGAATGTAGTATCAGTTTTAAAAGTAAAAATAGCTGCACACAGGGGAGGACCAACAAAAAAGTTGGATCAGTTCCATGCAAATAAATGTTTTAAATTGTTTAAAATGTATTCTAATAGTTTAAATATTCATAAATGTTCCCTAAATTTTACAAAATTTAAACTCAATGTTTAATAAATGAATATTTATATTAACTAAAAGGCTTTGAATGCAACTTGCATAATGAAACTGTCCTCCTCGGTATTTTCGTTCCTCATCATGAGTTTGTTTCTTGTATATGGATACTTTCGGATTGTGAAGGTAATTTGTCGTAACATGTTTCGTGGTAAAAACAGTCTGTTCATTATTGAATTAAGTTTTAGTTTGATATAAAATGAATGCACAATACCATACACAGTTAAAAGTTTTGGTGCAAGATTGCACCAGAATCCTGGAACATTACAGCTGCCACCACTATTTGGAGCATTGATTTACCACTTTTACGGTACAACAAAGTTATGGTTTCACCACAAAATCCATGCTCCAAATAGGGGTGGCAGCTAGAAAGTTCCATAATTCTCCGGTGCAATCTTACACCAAACTTTTTAAAAGTGTAACAGTGACGTTTTATAGAGCTAAAATGATGCAGTTAAAAATACAGTGTTAGATAACAGTTTCAAATTGGAAACAATACAAATGGACCCTTGTTGAAAATATCAGTAGGGTTTATCTAGTTTTACATAAAGTGTTATATATAGATATTTTCAGAAATAGTTTAATCCGTTCATATTTTGGATAGTTCTATTGTGCCTACAGTGTAAAAGAAAATCAGAATAGTTTCTGAGTATGTGGGGCAAGTGTATGCAATTTTCAGAAACACTTCCGAGTATTTCGGAGACCTCTTACAGCCCGATTTATAGGATGACTGGAAGTAGATGGGATTCGAACCTCTGCACTCCTGTGAAGGTTCAATGTCGAGGTCACTATGCCACGGAAGAGCCCATAGTGGTACCATCTTCCGTGCTTTCTGGACGTATTGACACAAGTGGAATGGAATATTTTGCGCATGCGCTAGATAAATTCAGTTTTTTGACTTTGAAAAATAAGGAAACGTTTCCGAACTGATCGGAAACATACCACAATCACGAGATATATTTGCAGAAATATTTCATTTGAGGCCAAAAAGTTTTCTGAATTTTTTTCAGTGTACATCAAAGATAAGATCAGCTCCTTGATATCATTTCTATCCATACGAAATCGATGATTATCATTAATAGATTTCCATGTCCCCCGAAGACATCGCAGAATATGATAAAGTCTGGCCCTGTCAACCACTATGGCAATTATTACACCACACAGGATAGATCTCGTCCCCTGCAGCACAGCAATTTTCATACATTTAGTATGACCAGACCTGAATCTAAACAGGGCCGCCTGTTACTTTCTACGTAAACCAAAAACAGCTTTCTTTTAGTGCTCTGATTAGTACCATCCCAAGCTGCTGCATTTACTTTCTTGAACAGTGAATATAATATTTCCTCGAAGGAAAGACAGAAAGGAAAGAAAAGTTCTATAACATTTAAGTGAAATTTTTTTTTGAATATTGAGGAAATTTTATTTAAACTTTAAAATGTTTAAAAATTTACATGTATATGTGTATTAATAAATTAATAGTTAATAGTGGATAAATACTAAAGAAATGATTTAAATTATACTATTTAAGTACGTACTTATTTTAAAATCTGTACATTTTACAATTGTGTGGAAATCTGCATTTTTCTTATATCATTGATATATGATGCGCATTTTAAACTTTTTACATTAAAAAAACACTAGCTACCCATTTTAAAATTTTATTTATTAAAATACTATTTTCAATTATACCGACAAATTCTTCAAATTATAATGCAATTAATATTTCCTCAACATTCATTATATCAATGAGGTTTAGCCCCTCCTCTATATTTGTAATGCCAAAATTAACTATTATAGCTTTAACTAAAATGGCAGAATAGTTTATTGCACTTTTAAAATATAACTCAAATAACTACTTTAAGCTAACAATCTAAACACAAAACAGTACTGCTGAATCGTAACTACTGGAACGCTTTGTCAAATCGACCCGTTTACATGTCTATCCCTAAGCGGGGACCACTTCAAATGCACAGTGGCACTTAATTTCAGTGGCGTAACGGCATTATATCTCTTTTGTAATTGCCTCCGCTATGTACGGCTTCCACATGAGTTGGGGATTATCTCCACAGTGAGCAATATCAACAGATTACATGGTATTTGTAGGGTTATTCTATGTAGAAAAAGAAAAATCAGTCCGAGCTGTGTTGTAGTGATTCCCTTTGTATTTATGAGTTTCCAGCTGGTTTTATATGCGATGCTTATTTTTGTTAGTTTCACTTGATAAATTTGTTTTTAAAGCGGTAGTTTTGTATATTAGAACACAAAAATTGCTTGTTTGGTAGAGAATGTAGAGAATGTATAGAGAATTCGGCCGCGTCAATTTCTTCGAATTTTGGAATGAGTATGTTCTTTGTTTACAATCATTTCATAAACGTATATCTCAATTATTTTATAATGGCATCACGATTTTTTTTATGATGGTATTACAATTATTTTAGAAAGGCATCACAATTATTTTATAAGGGTATCACAGTTATTTTATAAAGGCATCACAGTTATTTTATAAAGGCATCTATAAAGGCAATTATTTCTTTTTTAATGTATCCAAACACTTCATTAATATGTAAATTAGATATCTGTGATTTGTTTTATGAAAACAGTATGTTTTAATGTTTCATTGTTTTATATTGCTAAAAAAATATAATCTATAGTTTACCAATAAAACCTATAAATCTATATTAAAGTGTAAGATATAGGTATAGCGGTGTTTGATCTGAACTACATCGCAGGAAGTTCAGGTTTAAAATATTATTATGTAATAATATTAGTAGCTTTGAAAAGAAAATTCACAAATTTAAAATTGTTAAATTCACACAAGAAAAATGCAATGTAGCCACAAATTGTTTTATTTTAGCTTCATGCATAATTAAAATTAATTTTTTTTGTAAATTATATTCCAGTACCATAACTAAACATTGAGATTAAATTATATATGAACACATTTTTTTTTAGTCACCGTCATTATGGCTAAAAAAACTGAATCGAAAGATTGAACATTTCTTTATAAAATACTTTTTTTCAATAGCTTTGTCTATTTGCTCATTTTATGGAACAAATAAAGAATATAGAATACTGTTTGCTTCGGAATCAGTCGAGATCTAACTCACGTTAACAATCGCTGCCTCTCAAAGAAATCCACGCAAACATAACAAGTCAAAAAAGATAACACAGACAAAATTTAAAACGTTGCCTACTTTTATTTCTTTCTTTATATTCGACCTTTCTTTATATTCTAAGAAAAACACCTTCCCAGACATACTTTGAACATTTCTGGCAAAAAATACGATTTTCGTAGCCATTTCATCGAAACTAATTACTGTACGATTGCAAGCTTTTTTTAAAAAATATCATTGTAAATTACTTTGTATCAGAAAATGGCTACCTAGCAAGAAAAGAATTACCCGTACTTTTATGGAAAACTGTTTGGATGTTTATTGATGAAAAGTTTGTACGTCTCAATCTTAATTATGTATTTTTTTTAGCCTTTTTAAGAAATAAAATGGCAATTTCTTTTAGTTTACTTTAAGGAAAATAAACGAATATTTTCTTATCATAGTAAATTCTGTGTGTTCGCATTAAAAAAACATATTCTAAATTTATGCACTATGAAGTTGAAAACAAGTTCTTGGTTTCCGGGTCGTAATGATTAATTATATATTTTTTGAGGAATATAAATAAGCATAACAACAACAACACATTTATCATGCAGATAGTACTTTTAATACAATAATATTTTAGAACTATATAAGTATTTTTTCTACCATTGGAATTTAAAAACGTATTGAAATACATTTCTTACGTAATAGCATTTGTCCAAACTCCAAACTGAAAGAATTAGTGCAATTTAGTGAATATTTTTAGTTACTCTATAATATAACGCTCTTTAAAGAAAAGAAGGTTTGCAAAATAAACTCACATTTTCCGTACTTAAAGTGAATTTGTAAGCAACATAAGAATATATTTGAGTAGGACAAAACGAACGATAGGAATTGTGGAGTAAAATGAAAATCTTTTTTACTTGTGTACGGTCTTCAATTAAACTATTTATCGATATTTATGTGTTGCATATTTTTAAATCAACCTCAAACCAACAAATTATTGTCTATTTTATATATCGATATTATATAGGATCGTTATTTATGTGATAACATGACATAGAAAGGAATCCTTGATCTAAGTTAGACTCGACTATGAGTGGGCGCTTAAGGCATATTCTTTGCCAGTTCCACCTAATACATCAGACCTATTTACTGAACTAAGTATTAAGTTGCATATTGGTTTGTAAATATTTAAGTTTTAACCGATAATATAAAAAGTACTATGCAGAGTCACAACTAACTTTCGTCAAAATTGCTAAACTAATGGGGCGTCAATCGGCTTAGTCAGGCTCGCTGATTTAGGTATTGACACCATTTACTGCTTAGAATGCTTATCTTACTAGAATTTCAGTACACTGAAATGTATGGGAAACTTTATTTTGTGTGTGATACTTGAGTTAAAAAAAACAAACAAAGTTTTGAATTGCTGAATATAAATTTCTATGATACCAATATGTATATTATAAATTTTTTTGAGAAACAATAAATACAGCACGCTATATAAATACTATGACCACATAAAATATCTCAGTGCAAATATGAAAGACTGAAGGCTCCCCATTTAGCCCGTGGCTTCCCGTGGCTTAGTTGTTACACTAATTTAGTAGCTATAAACATTTGCTGAACTCACCGTAAATGTAGAAGCATGCCTGCCAGCTGATGTAGTCCGTTAGCATTCCGGACAACGGCATTCCCACTACAGCTCCCGCATAGGAACCTACAAGATTTGTGATCCTTTATAAACTTAAATAGAAAGTATATCTGAAGATAAAAAACATCTGTAATAGTTTTTCTTAATTTTTTATTTGATTTTCTAACAAGGCATAATAAGGCTCTGTCCGCGGAAAAGTTGCGGATATGAAAAAGGCCGATTTTTATGAAAATCGACCCAGATGGCTATGAATGCGTGGTCGAGCTATACCTCTAGTGTGGCTAGGTAAGTAGGAATTATCGTTGCACTAGAGCTACACGAGGGCTATTTATAGATCTAGTGTGACTTTATTCCAAATAAACTAAACATGTGTGTATTTAATAAAATAAATCAGAGATCTAAACAACCTAATTGCCTGTCATTATACTTTTTATGTTATTTATTTTAATCTTTTCCATAGATGTTCTTCGTTACCCTCTATCTATAGCTAAGGCTCAAAGGAATAATTGTGTGGGTAAATTGTGTTCAAAAGGAATAATTGTGCGGGTAAAAGCGAAACCAATGAAGCACCGATCATTGCATTGGAATGCAAAATGACTAATTGCTGGTTTGAAATTTAGAATTTCTAAACTTGAATCAAAAACAAAATTCTCCTTCTCAGGTCAATACATTTTTAGACGGGAGATAATTTTCAAATTAGGCTTCTTTTTGCATCATTTGACGAAAAAAATTATAGAGTTTAAATATTAAAATCGAAATTTAAAATCTTTGAACGGAATTTTGTTGTTGTTTGAGTTGTCGTTGTAAACGAGGTCACTGTAACCGAGTTTTAAATTGTAAATGTGATCATAATCACAAAAGTAAGGGGGCGCGGTAGTCCTGTCGGTAAGGCGCTCGACTTTCAGCCTAGATCGATCGCAAGCGTTTGGCGCGGGATCGAACCCTATGGCAGTCACTGCTTTCCTATGGACGGAAATATGCAGCAAAAATCCTGCTAAAATACCCGAGTATACTGGGATGGACGTGCTCGTTAAATATGAAGAGTCCAAAGTCCCAACGGCGTTAGTGTACGATGTCGCTCGAAGTTTCGTTGAGTGCCCACTCAGGTGTCGACCTCGTCACTTTATCAGGGTTTGAAATTACGAGGCGAAATTGGCTGTGTTAAAGCTCCTTATAAGGATTGCTAGAAATAGACAGCCGGAAACGATGAATTACCCGTTACCCTTTTCACAAAAGTAAGTAACTCACCACAGAAAGCGATAGTGGCCAGTCGACTCCTTTCCATTGGAGGGGCCCAGTACCTCCAAATACCGTGACAAGCTGGGTAGGTGACACCCTGGAACAAAACATACTGTTAAGAAAGTACATTATTTATGACATATTACAACGATCTGTTATTATTGAAAGTGAGGTAACTAAGTTTCATTAACGGACAACTGCAACGGTCATGCCTACAGTGACATCACACAGTTACGTCACAGTACGTATACAGTGACACCACAGTTACGCCAAGCATTATCTTCTTTAACCACAAACCAGCCACACTCCGTTCCAAATGAATTATCTATTTTTCGGTACTGTCTCAAGATACAGCTGTGCAGTGCAACGTTCTTCCGCTCAACTATAATTGTCTTATTTTGAGCTTCCGATATCAACCCTTTAATATATTTCTACTTTATCCAAAACAAGGTTATAGTATTTTCTTTTATCAAGGTTCCAATATAACAAAGTTAACTGTGTGGCATCTAACCTATTAACTTAAAAGGATAATATGCGGTAAAATATTCAATTTACATTTGACAATTTCCAAAATAAAGGTACTTATTTCAATTTCAAATGTTAGTGTTTCAATGGAGATACGTACAAAGGTTTATTTAGCCCGAAATAGAGTTTCTGTAAAACATGGCAACAAAAGTTGTCAAAAGTTGAGTATAGACTGGTGTAAGTAATTAAAAAAATAAACATTTCTTCTTTAATCTTTTTATTGTTATAACCTAATGAATCCAGTTGGAGGATTATTATCTATTTAAGAAGCTCAGAACTAATAGCTTTTGAATGATGTTTGAAAAATTTATTGGTGATACTGCTAATGATTATTGTGATGTTGTATGGCCTTAACAATATCTGCTATTTAAATAAACGAACATTTATAAGGATATTTACCAATTGATGGTATATGCTTTAATTATCTTCACCAATGTAATTATAAAGTATTAGAAAATATTTACTGCGCTTCATTATATTTTTTATATTATAGTTTAGTCAACTGTTATACTATTTAAATAAATATAAGTTATAAGTAAATAATTTTTTAAATAACCGTGTAATCGTTTGAATGATACATAATATTTTCAAAAATTTATACAGATAGTTTTAATATTAATACTCAAAAGAAAATATCAAATTTTTGGCACATAAAAGTTTACTGAATTCAAAACTTAAATTACAAAGTATTATCACCATAGCTTTTATTGGTAAATCACAAGTTGCTAATACTCGTCTTTATATTTTGAATGTATATGCTAAAATAATGTAATATGTATTTTTTAAAACGTACACTTTAAATGTTTTCGAATTTTTTTTTGCTATTGAACTAAAGAAAACCTTTTAAGTGCGGTAGTATAATATCACTTCAAATACAGAAACGCTGAAACATGTTTGATTTGTTTCACTTTTTCAAAAAAAAAAAGAAAGGAAACGTAGATCTCATTGGTTCTAAATCGTCTATTTTATGCACAAACATAAATGATAATATGATTCTTTTGCAAATATTTTACATTTAAGTGAAAAACTTTCCTAGCAAAACGAAACTTGAGAGTCTTTTTCAATTTAAGTTAGATGTATCAAACATTAGACCCTTTTTCTAATGGTATTTATTTTCTTGAAATAAGAGCCCTTCCATTTGTAAGAAGTACTTTCAAATGCATTCCCGTATAATTTTCCACTACTGAAAAAGTTTTTTGCTTTTAAGAAATAGGGCTTATGTGGTATTACAACTCTAGTTACATTCAATTTCTTTTAATGTTTGTCTTTGTTATTCCCATAAACGTAATAACATACGCTCTTATTTCTCTTAATTTTTTTTAGTAATTTAATAGATGTGATGTTATGTATGCAAGATATTGATAAGCTATTTCGACATTTATATAATTTGTTATAAGAATATTCTATTAGTAGGAAAATAATTCAATCGACATTTTATAGATGGGAACGGAGGCAATGATGCTTTTCGTATTTATCTAAGCATCTGTTTTTAACTACTGATGCCAATTTATTTATACATATTTATTTAGATTTATGTCAATTGAGTTTAAGTAAATTATGGCTTTTATCTACAAAATTTATTTGTAGTTAATTTTTGGAAGCAATTTCTTTAACGGTGAGAATGCATTATTAAAAATAGACTAATAAACTGAACACTTCTTGGTAGATAATAAGGTCTAAGTAACTTATGAATTTTATCGATAAAATTTATTTGTAGTTAATTTTTGGAAGCAAGTCCTTTAACAGTAAAAATACATTTCTAAAAATTAGACTATTTGACTGAACACTTCTTGAAGAGAGTAAGATTTATGTAGTTAGATAATTCATAACATTATAAAAGATATATTATACTTAAACCTTTTTTTCTAAAAAAAAATAGATTTCCATTTGAATAAAAACTTATGAAAGTTTATTTCCCTCTTAAAATGGCTTACATCTACTCCGTTCGTAGTAACGACATATCATGTTTGTCTCATTACGTGCATAAATAATCCCAATAATTATGTAATACTGTTTAATTTTTTCATAAGGTTTTGTGTAATAAATTAATTTTAAGCTATTCAAAGTAATCCCTTAATCTACGATGCTAAAATTAAAAAAATATCAAGATTAAAATTTATTTAAAATTTAACATACTTACAGCTAATTAAAGGAAAATGTTTGAAAGTAGCGAGTTCATACTATTTCAGTAAAAGGATTTACATACTTCTCGTAGGTAAACAGTTTTTTTCCCCCATAAATTTTCTCCTTAATATTTCGTAAAAAAGTTATCGATCGTAATTTATAATTTTCTTGCAAATACTGTCACATTTTGTTAATGCAAAAAAGTGTTTTAGTTAACAAAATATATGTTATAAATCTAGTTAATCTTTTTATACATATACAATTTTGCCTGCAGTTTACACACAGAACATAATCGTTAAAATTGTTTTTTAGGTACTGAATCAATTTATTTGTTTGTTTAAAATGTAGAAGATAAGTCTTCTGCGTTTAATTATCTTTTGTGAAACTAGAAAAACAAATGAAAATTCCCTATGGAACTATTATTTATTCAGTGGGATTTTTATTTTCTGGAAAAAAAAAACGAAATAGTTTCAAGTAAAATCTCCAAAAAATTTGCTTATGTTCCATTTCGTATGAAAAACAAACTAACGCAAATAAATTACTAAGAAAAAGAATATCACTTTGTTTTTTGTGTACTGTTTGAGAAATTATATAAAAAAAAGCACTTAGAAGCAAAAATAATCCAGGAAGCTGAAGGAGTGAATTAATAAGACAATTGTAACAAAACTGGGATCTACATACAGCAAGCATGAACACATTCATGAATATTTTGCCCTCTAATTATGCTTATCTTTACTCTTATGCATCATAGTAACCCCAGAAGTAAAATAATGAAAAATTATCTGCAGGAAAAAGATTTATAGTTACGCTTTTATCTGAATTCCTTCTCCAGAGACACATAATGAAAATTGAAAATGTTTTGTTTCTTTTAAAATGAAATAATTTTAATAAGGAACAGTAATTGGAACTTGTTTCTAGGCTACAGCATGTTGTTTAACTTGTAAAACTCGTACTTCTAGTTTATGCATAGCTAATTAAAATACTGTTTATTCTCAAACCGTTGTTTCATTATTTATTATGTTAAAAAGTAACTAGTTTTAATTATATTTATGATTTTTTTTTAATTTCCAATTAATTAAATTTAAAAAAAGTTTGCTGGAAACCAGCGTTACAGTTTCGAAAGGCTATTATGTGAGGTATTTAAACTTTAGGAGGTAAATTCTTTTTAAAGAATGGTTTCTTAGTAAAATAAAATTACGTTTGATTTTCTAATTAGTTGAGTGATTTTTTTCATGACTTAACTCAATTAATTGGAAAGATTTTAATAAAGTTGTTTTGTCCGGAGCATTTTAAAACTTTTTTTACAACGTTTGTGCTAAAATAAAAGATTCAATGTTATAATATATTTTTTTATAACAATGTGCAAAAAAGTTCACTTTTTATATCATATTCATTCATAAATCGTTGCGAAAATGACACTTTACGTGCTTACGTCACAGACAGTGCCGAAAGTAAGTACTTTCGGCACTAGTGCGGTAAAGTAATAAGAGTATCTAAATAAGAGTATCTGATTGGTAGAAAAACAAAATGTCATGAACATCTCCATGGAAACTAAATGATGTCATGAAACTCACTTATTTCTATTAGTTCATTACTTCACTCGACCTACGGTCTCGTGAAATAAAAGCCACTCGCTTAATAAAGTAATATTTTCGGCACTAGTTGCTTAAATAACTAAAATATGGATATTTTTTTTATGTCGCTACAAAGTTTTGTATTTAAAAATAAAGCTTTTAATTAAGTAATGAGAAAATAAGGTTTCACACGATTCGCAATACATTAAGACTTTCTTTCACACTAGTTTTCCGTTTTTAAAGTTTATTGAACATTACGGGATAAAATTTTTTTCAAATATTATTCTTTATTCGATCACTCATTTTACAATGCGATGAAAATATCGTAAATTAGTCTAATAATTCTTAAATATTTATATGAACAATTTGCCCTCAAAATTATCTTAAGGGCGAATGAGCCCGATTGACTGTGAATCTCTAAACCAAAGTGCTTCTGTGTTAATCCAATGGAAAAGTTATTTTCTAAGCCACATTTCTCCGGCTGTATTGAATATTTTTTAACGTTTTTTTGTTTGATATATATAGCAGACTTACATGTATCTATAATCCCACTTTTTGAAATTGGTTCGAATATTTTTGGGTAAAATTATTTACTTACAATTTTTTAAAAAAAGTATTCGAACCAATTTCAAAATGTGTTATTCTAGAGATTGGTAAGTCAGCTACATTTATCTTATAAAAAAACCGTTTGTAAAAATATTCAATACTGCCGGACAAATGTGGCTTAAAAAATACTTTTTACCCATAAGTTTTAGGTTAAATAGTCTATCACTAAATGTTTGATAATTATTATAATCAGCCATTAATTATCAAAGATATCGAGGTACTTGATAAAATATTTTAAAGATAGTATCAGTGCATTAAAGTGAATAGTGTATTGAGAAACTGCATCCATTTTGCAGTTAAGATTTAAATTATAAAATTTTATGGAACACTAAGCTGTGGAATTCGAAATTATAATAAGAGTTTACGAGAAAAATCACAAGAAGTAATAATTGACTGAACCCAAAACGTATTGGAGCGTTATTTGATAGCTTCAATATATTGAGTATTTTAAACAATATTGGAAAAACTTTCATTTTGCAACAAATCTTATTTTATAAAAAAATTCTGAATAAATTTTTTATTACTAGCTAGTAATAAAATTTTTATTGTTTTATTACTAGTTAAAGAAATCTCTAAAAAATAACAAAAAAAACATAAAAAAAACATACAAAAAATTCATCAGCAAAATTTTAGTCCCTGAGTGAAATTAAGGCATCTTTTAAAATAAAAAAATATTCAACAAAAAAATAGATAAAATACAAATTGGAATAGAGTATAAACGCTATTAGAATTCAATTGCATTTCAGATTTTAAAAAATTTCGAGATTTTGTAGTCTCACTTAACGGATTTGAAAGTAAACGCTAGCTCTCATAAAATGTTAAGTAGCCTCGTTTGTGTAGATCACGTATCTGTTTACATTAGCAAGATGTTTAGGGATAAACTTTTCGTCGTAGGTTTTAAAGTGGCAATCTTAAGATATTTTATCTTGAGTAATAAAATACACTATTAAAATCTAAAGCTTTTACATTTTTTTCTTCAAAGTGTTTGTTACTTTGTAAGAATATTTGCGTTTCTACATGGTTTCGTACTAATTCATTTTATTTGTTGACTCTTGGGAGATTTTCATACGTTCAAACGATAATTTAGATTTTAATTACGGATGTAGAATGTAACTCCGGAACCTGGCAACTGTGAGAGTGTTAGAATTTTAAATATTTACGATAAGTTACGTTTATATGTTCGACAAAAGTTAGATTACTATTTAAGATAACTTCATAATCAAGGAAACAAGAGTATGTTTAAGAAATCTTCTGATGTACCCAACTGTTGTGCAAATATACATTCATGCAAATAGTTCATATTACGATGAAATAAAATTCTATTACGAAGAATTATTATTGTTAGTGCCTGCGTTTTAGTTTAGTGTAAAACGAATTAATTTCGAAAAACTATTTTAATTTGAGTAATAAACAAATTTTTCTTTGAATATACAACTACACAGTATGCAAACTAAACCTGGAGTAGAAATATTTTAATGCACTGATTAAGAAACTCTTCCCTATATTATCAATAATGATCTGCTCTTTGGTTAATTTTTGGAGAGTATAGTAGGTAAGCTCCATATAAATAATTAAATTAAAAAAACATATAAATAGGGATATAAAATAATTATTGATATTAAAATATATTTGTTGCTTTACAATATTTAGCTCTAATATTAAAAACAAAATAGTAATGCTTTTAACCTTATTTAAATACTCAAACGGATCATTAACTTTTTAAAACAAGAAATGGGTAATGATGAAAAGTAAAATAGATATAAATAAAAAATATTTTTTGAAGAATTAAAAAAAAACTTGAAACAAAAGTACAAATAAAACAATTTATTCACACTAATTCTTTTGCATGCTTTAAACAATATCTTCGTATAAAATAAATCAGAGCTCAAATTCTTCACGTTTCCTTTTCTAAAAAAAACTTTTTCGAGGTGCACATAACAAAAGAGAGCCAAGGATATTAAATTCTGTTCTTTTTCAATTTATGGAATTCCTGAAATATATTGTGCCTCAAAATAGATTCTTCCAGGAGAAGCATAATTCAGGAATAAATTGAGGCAGAGTTTCGAATACGGCTATGGTGGTTAGAATAAGCTAGAAATGCTTGGCAACAAAGAAGTGAGGCCGTCAGAAAGTCGCCAAAATCGATATTATTCGCAAAAAACGCATTCTCAGAGTTACTTCAATGATAATTGTTTCAATTTATTCTTTAAGAATCTGTTATTAAAAAGCAAAAATAATAAATTGTTTGAAATTGCAAACTAGAACGGGATCATAATGCGTGAAGGGTTTTACACTTTGCGTCATATGTATGATTTGAATAGTATATAAATTTTTTTAGCCACCTTAACCATTGTGTCTACACAATTTTACGGACACAGAAGCTCATCGTGACGTCATGATATCCGTCTGATTCGGATTGATAGCTTTTACAAAAAAAAAAAAAAAAAAAACACCTGCGAATCATATTCATGCACGTCCTTATATACCTTTTAGGATCTAAACAGGTTTCGTTCCTCTCTTTCGGAATAACAGACAACACAAACTGGACAGATAGTGTTCCATAGATAGTGTGACGTCATAGAAAGCCTTTCTGGCCAGTTGAGTCGGCCGTGGCTGGGCGTCTAACAGCTTAGTTACGTGTACAATTGCATTAAATCATTTACCAAATATCGCCAAATTATTCGCCATGTGCTCGTCTGGGCGTATTTTTGAAGCGATTAACGGCTTCTCTTGGCAAACTCTTTTTTTTGCATTGTTTATAACAAGGCAGCATTTCCTCAAAATTCTAACCTCTATAAAGTGGGAAAAGTATTAAATTTTCCTCTATCGCGTTTATAAGGGCACTTGATGTGAAGTTTTCATTGAAATTCTGCACTACGATCCACTAATGGAAGACGATAATTTTGAAACTTTATTCATGGCAGAGACGATAATTTTCTTCTGAAAAGGTTCCAAACTTTTAATATTTGGACGAGGTTCGGCAGGGGAAGAGGAAAAATCGTTAATCTATTTGCGAATTGAATTATTGGTAAGCGTTAAATTATATTTCCCGCTCTTTAAATACTTAACTCAAAATGGTTTTAAAATTCCTGATGAGAAAATCAGTCGGTTAGTGAAAATTTTGTAGTTTTAAATATTTATAAGGAGCGCTTATTTATAATTTCCTAAAATAATTAATTTAATTTTTTCGTCCAAATGTTGTTAGCTCTTGTTATATTGATTGTATTATGTAAATATGAATATATATTAATGTTCTAATAGTAATTCTCAAAGAAATAACATAATAATAGTGTAACATTTTTCATGACTTCTTTCTTTATATTCGCATTAAATATTACGCGAATTTCTTTTTTTAACAAAAGAAAATCTCCAAAATAATACTTAACTAAAATTTTTGAATAGTTTGTACTGTATTTTCAATTTATCAAACGCAAATAGTGAGACAGCGTTCAAACTGAAAATGGTTCATCACGCAATAGTTTACACCACTCACGCTAGAGTTAATACTTGGCAAACGAATATGTGATTTTCCCGCGCAGCTAATCAAGACACACTAATAGCAAATTTAAAGCTAGTATCTTTTAAGACGCAAAGAAGAAATAATCCTAAATTCCAAGCATTTGATAAAACTTTACCACCTTATTTAAAAGTTATTCAAAGATAAATAACCCCAAACTAACATTCAAACATTTGATCACTAAACACAAATATCTCAAGGAGACATACTTTATTTGTTAACACAATTTTCATTATTCACACGTCCACGAAAGATATCAGTTCAATAGCTAAACATAAAAAGAGGCCAAAATCCATTGAAGAGTTTCCCACTACACTTACGCTTTACAACAATTTAGTGATAGAAGAAGCGTATACGGAAATCCTTCTGTGGACTTGAACCCTTTTTACATTCAGTTGCCCTGAACAATCCCATAAAAAGGCATCAGGTGCGGGTTTCCATCCTGGCCAGTATTCTACAGCTCTGGTGTGTGAGACACGGTCTAATAGAAACACCTGCTGCTCACCTTACTGAATCTGTTTTCATGAAGCCCTCTGGCCAGAGTAGTATAGACAATGAATGGTGAGAAATGAAGTTGTTACGGGTTGTGGGACTATGTATAGCTGCGCTTTGTGTAAGCTCCTATAGCTTTTAATTGTTTGACGGCGTTTATGACTTTAAAAATGGAGGGTATGAAATGGCCTTTTGGCTGTGTGTCCTTATCTCTGTCCATCAATGAAAAAATTATATTTAAACGAAAATGACGTATAGAGGCAAATATGTCGACATAACTTTTGTATGTTTAATTTACATTGTTAATCTATTAACAAAGACTTTATGGGTAGCATTAACACCGAATAAAAACGTTAACTTTAAGTGTTTTTATTCGTTTTTCCTACAACCTAACCTACATAAAGTGTGCTGGACTATGGGCTTTGTTTGTCTTATATTTTGTTCATTTAGGTAAATTTAAACAGGAAACTCACTTTCGCGGGGCAAATTTTCTTACCAATCGTCATTAAGCGGTTAATAATTTTGTTTTAAAAAACACCTTTATCTTTTTAAAAAAATAATTAAGAAAATTATCTGCTTCTAACTTTCAAAACTAACTTGTACACATTGACGCCCTTCAATCTAGAGTAAAACTAAAGAATTTCTTCGATCCAATAAGTTATACCAAACTATGAGAAAACTATTGCAAAATTTCCAAAGGTAATTTTTTCCCCAATTATTCTTAAGAAGATAACGTGTTTGCAATTCTCTTCAAAAGCACACTCCCAAACCCAAAAATTCAATTTCATAATGAACAACTTCTAAACTTTCCGAAATTAAAGTAAACCAGCTCATTGGCCAAATTAACCATAAATTAACCGGATTATTTTAAACACCCGGGAAGCCTGAAAATCGAAAAGTTAATTACAATATTTCCGTCATCTTCAGTACTCGAAAGGAAACCCTACCTCAAGTTCAGACCATTAGCGAAATGTAGCGCAGGCATTTATTATTAACGTGCCATGCAGACATTAGTTATTCTTGTGTCTGTTCTCAAGCAAAGAACTGTTATTTTTTCTGGGACTTCAATACGAACTGGCGTTTTGTAACATTTCTTTTTGTATCTTTTTAAAACTTCATTTTTCAGTTACGAGTTTTTCAAAAGAATACAGTCTTATAACTCGAATAGTTTGTTTATTCATCCATTATAATGTGATATGAACAGGTTTCGGGCATAACCCCGACAGGGTCGAAACCAGGGTTCGGAATTCACAGTCGCTAGTCGCAAAATGCGACCAGTTTTTTCGATTTTGCGACAACAAAATAAATTTTTATAATATCGTGCAAAAAAACTAACTTTTTCAAATCAATAATCGTGGCAAAAGTGATGCTTTTAACGAAATCGTGTTTCAAAGTTACTTTTACGCACTAGTGCGACAAAGTAAATAAGAGCATCTGATTGGTGTAAAATTCTTTATTTGAGCGTGATATTTTATTCGGCGGCTTTGTGATTGGTGTAAAATTCTTTATTTGAACGCGATTCTTTATTTGGCGTTTTATTTCCAATGCCAATCTAAGAAATACTTTTTGCACGTGATTTTAAAATAATCATTAATATAAATAATCACCTTCAAATCATTTGAACGTGATAATAAAATCAATAAGCCAATCAATAAATGCCAATTTAATAAATACTTTTTTTGCACGTTATTATAAAAAATAGTGTATGACAACACGTTGAAAATAGCCTTTTTAAACTCATGAATTTATTTCACTCGCTCGTACCTCGCTCATGAAATAATTTATTCAACTCGTTTAAAAAAGCCTTACTTTTCACACTAGTTGCATAAATAACTATTAGTCTCACTTATCGCGACTAGAGTTTTTCGAAAACTCTTCAACGCAATCTTTTATATCGTGGTTTCCAAGAATCTCGCCAAAAATAATTGTCTTAATATCAGAAATGTGCACCGATCCTAAATTTTTTAAACCATTGCTATGATCATATAATCACTAAAATTCGGCAGTCTTAAAATCGCTCATCATCGATCTACAAATTTCGAAACTTCGGCGAACTTCGTAAAATCACCAAATTGTGCTATTGCAAAATCCCCAAATTGTTGTGATTTTCAAATATATAGAAACTCTGACAAAACCCAGACGACCGTAATACCCGTAAACTTAGCAAAAAAGCTGTAGTGAATTGTGATTTCTTAAATTTTGGAATTCCAGTTATCCTAAAATTGCGAAACTCCGTTGACTCTATAGAAACGCCAGGCCAGCGAACTTAAATTCGTCCATTTGGGCACTGTAGATTCCAAAAATTCCAAAGAATTTTTTTAAAAAGTTTTTTTTTAATTAAAAAACTGCACCTAGGTTATGTGCATTTGCGACTAGTTTTTTTTAAGTTAGTCGCACAGACTGCTCCTAAATTTGTTTATCCAATTTCGAACACTGGTCGCAATTTCGAACACACAAACCCCGACAAATCAATAAATTAATGCCGTTATGCTTAATTTAGGGCATTTTAATTGCCAATTTTTGCATTTTTTGCTGTCGGGATTCTGGCTTATCGGAATTTCGGCTGTCGGATTATGTGTATTCTTTATGTCTTCGGATTATGTGTATGTCTTTTATTGCTTATGTCGCAGACCCGATATGAACTGTTAAGTTTTTAAAATATCTATGTAATAGTTCCCTGTAAAATCATATCACATCACAAAACTGTAAACAATACTCAAACAACATCGTTATAGTTTATTAAAAAAATATATTAAAAAAATTGCAATTATAACAAATGAACCCTCTGAGGGATACAGACATGTAAACCAGTCACTTGACAATCAGGTTTTCCAGTAACACACATAATTTAAAAAAAAAAAATAATAATTTGACTTGATTTTCTATTATGAACCAGTCATTTATAATCAAATTCTATAAAAATATTTTTTTTTTCAAATAAAAATAAATAAATATTAAGTTAAAAATTTAAATTTTAATATCAAACACTGAAAGCAAGTTTACATTTCAGCTAATTTACCCATCCCTCAGAGAGTTAAAGAACAGGTAAAAAATAGATAAACAAATGGTTAATTTTTCTGACTTCCCTAGAATCGTCCCTAAAACGCATTCCATTCCGGGTTTTCCCGCGAATAGCTTTAATCTCAGGAAATCATAAATTAACCCTGAGGACGAAAAGATGGCCGAGTTATGAAGGAGGGTGGGTTTACGCAGGGCTGAGTTTTAAGTGGATTTGCGATCCTTTTTCCCTTGCGTGGAGTCACTAGACTGTAGTAGTTTGACAAACTTGGGAGTTTTAATTAAAATATTTTGCAGTGAAAACCAATGTAAAGTTGGTCCATTTTGCTATTCTCATAGTGGGTTTATTAATATAGATGGTAGAATACATACGTGTTTACCTTCAAAGAATGTTTTAGTGTTTAGATATTGACTAATTAATAAATAAAGAGAGTAGGTGAGAATTTCATTATAAAAATGAACATTTCATTATAAAAATGAACATTTCATTACAAAAATGAACAGAAAATTATTTAGTTTTTTAACAGTTTTTATTTCGAATGCTACCAAAGAGAAGTTGATACAGTGAATATCCGGTTAAACCAGAGAAATGAAATTAAAATTTTGATATAAATTTGATTGCACGTTAACATTGACGATATTTGCCCCATAAATAAATTCACTTCTAAAGTAATGCGTTATTTTATTCGATGAAATCAAGCATTACAAGTTACATAACAATATAAAAAATTCTTAACTTTTTTATTGAAGCCTAGAAAATCGGAATTTTGCCACATAGTTTCGCCATTTTTTAATAAGCATCATATAGATGGGGATCGATCATGAAACAAGCCATTTTTAGATTATTTTTATATGTTAAAGACAAAAAAAAAATCGTTCGGTTAAGGCGGATATCCGATTAAACGGAGTCCGGTTAAGGTGGAGCCTGCTGTAATGAAAATGGAATTTGACATTTCTTGCATTTCAATTTAGGCTTAGAGACATCAAAACCAAGGATTAGAGTAACGCGTTACTTGTAACACTTACTTTTTTTTAGATAACGCCGCGTAACGATTTTAGATTTTTCTGAAAGTAACTGCAACTTCGGTAATTTGTAACTGTAAGTTACATTTAGCTGTAACATTTCGTTACTGATTCCCTTACTTCTCACGCCGCTCTTCATGGATATTTTCGGCACAGTTTGGGTTAGGCTTAAATTTTATTATTTAAAATTTTACTTTTAACAACAATAAATTTTCTTTCTTAATTTTTCCCGACTGTCCCAATTTCTTTAGTCTTGGTTCCCTTTGAAAAATGGTGAGATCGCTAAATTTCAATTTTTCTTATCGCTAAAAATTTCAAAAAGTAACTGTGATTCGTTACTTTTCGTACTAAGTAACTGTAACTAGTTACGTTTCATATTAAGAAACTGTAACATAGTTACTTTTTTAATTAAGTAACTGTAACTGTTTCAAAGTTACTTTTTAAAAGTATCTTTCCAATCTCTGGATTAAGCACTATCTAACTTGGGGAGAATGAAGAATAACTACTTCTCTCTATTCATTCCTCCATGGTGCTGCCTGAATTAAATGGCTACCAAACCTAGTTTTGACGAAAGAGAGCATTAATCAAATCATATGAAGCTACAGCTTTGTCAGACCATTAGAGAGACTTGGAATAAAAGGTGTTTACACTTGGGTCTGGCGGAATGTTTGTTCTCTGAGAGATTTAAGGGGAGGAATTCGAGTCTTCTTGAGCTCGGGGAAAGTAAGGAAGGATTGCTAGACAATCAATAGGGCAGGGTTTCGAGTGCAAATAGTTAGAAGAAAGTTTTTTCTTGGACTGTAAGTGTTGGCTTCTTGAGCTCAAAAGAAAGCGTGTAAATTTTAATTTAATTTTTTTATAATGGTGGTATAAAAATAATGGATACTTAGTCGCAGTATTTAGCTTGAACCAGTGAATAAATTAAAAGCATTTTTATACTATACAGAAACGCTACTTTCCGCAAAATATAGAACACATTGTAACGTTAATTGGGATTACTTTGATATTTGATCTTCAATATTAGGTTTTTACGTACATAAGCTTGTTAACAGATAACCAAATTACTGTTTATTTATATATGATATACCTAACCAGTTTCTTAAGAGAATTATAAAGAAGCATAACTCAAGAGTAATTAGTATATCTTTATCAAGAGTAATTAGTATATCTCTATACTAATTGCTTTTGAATTCTTTATAGCAACCCTACATACGTAGAGGTATGTAGGTTGCTAGCACAGTTTTCTTTGTTAGAGGAATAATGGTAGAAAACGTCCTCTCTTGAGGACTAAATAATCTTGCTCTTTAATATTTTTTGTGTAAATTTTACTGTAACACAACCTTTACGATAGTGATAGAACGTTTTATTTTTTTATTTCAGTATTATACTTCAAAACTTACAGTTATCTGTACTCAATAGAACACTTAGAAACTCAATTTTTTTCTTAATGTATTTAAAGAAATGTAATTAATGTGTCAATGATTTTTAATTTTTGTTTTATGAGTTTGTAATAATATTTTAGAATAATGAGGTATTTCTAAGATAATTTTTTAATAACTGATATTTCTATTCTTATTTTGTAGCGATGATTTTTCTGATTTTTTCGGATATTGCTATGTATTTGAGCACATACTTAAAAAATTTCCTCTAAAACTATCAATATACTGCTGAAACAAGCATTAAACCAACTAACATAACAACATCATAACCAAACGTTTACGACTTACCTCAACTAGACCTTGAAGAATTCTTACAAAAATCACTAGGGTCACACTGAATTGAGCAGACTTTGGAATCAGCAAGTTCAGGAACGCTGAAACAGCTATAGCTGTTCCAAACACTCTATAAATAAACAAAACATTATACACATTTTTAAAACATATCAAATGCTTGACACTCTCTGGCAAAGAAAACTATTATTTAGCGATTCAGTAAGCCGTGGACTACTGGACAGTATTTCTTAAACTTAAATGCGGTTTTTTGTAGAAAATAACTTGGATTTTTACGAAAATAAAACTAAACTTTTCTATTAATCTGTATTTTGTCTCGTTAGATTATGTACATTAGAACATTATACCATAGCGCATTGTGATATGCGATTCCACTATCAAAGCGCAGGCGCCTCATCAATATTAACAAATGAAGAGGGTAGTGAAAAAATAAAGGAAATAAAAATCTATCCAATGAATTATTTAATGATATCCTATGAAATACAACAATATATTTTAATTTAATAATAAAACTTTGATAAAATATTAATATTATAGTTTTCGTGAGTTAATTTTTAGTAATTATACATGTTATCGTGAATTTTATTGTATTTATGAATTTGATTTAGTGTCTATTGTGACACATAATCCATAACTAAAAAAAGTAACAATTAAAAAATAGTTTATCGATGCGTTATTTTTAATTGAATAGATTTCAACACGAAAGTTTGTTTGTATCGTTTTTAGGGGGAAGAACTGTCAGCAGGTGTGCCATAAAAATACCGTAAAATTTGCAGATTAAATCTGTTTATTTTATACCAACAATTTGTAATTTGAACACAAAACCTGTTTTAGCTTCCACACTACGTTTATAACGTAAAAAGTGGAAGGTTTTATAATCGTTCAGTCCGTCTGTCTGTCCGTCTGTCCGTCCGTCTGTCTGTCACCCACTTTCACAGAAAGAACCACAAGTCCCACAGACAAGTGGGATACGTCATTTTAAAGCAAAAAATCAGATTAGGCTACATTCCAAATTTCATTAAAAAATTTAAATTAGAAGTTTATTTAAAATTTAAATAACTAAATTTTTTTTTATCTACATTGAAATAACATGCAAATTCTATTTTTATTCATATTTTCACTGTTGTCATCCACAAGTCCCACAGACAAGTGGGATACGTCATTTTGAAGCAAAAAATCAGATTAGGCTACATGCCAAATTTCATTAAAAAATTTAAACTAGAAGCTTATTTAAAATTTAAATAACTAAAAATTTAATCTACATTGAAATAACATGCAAATTCCATTTTTATTCAATATTTTCACTGTTGCCATTTCGTTAAACGTACGAGAAACTTTTGTTAAAATAAAAATGCACTTTTGAAAAAATATTTATTTATGTGATATAATTCGGTTTGGATTGTTGCATTATCACAATAGAGTTCTTTAATGGTTCTATATATATGAATGTAGAAAGATGCTTAGAGAATTCTAACTTAACATAAAAAAAAATATGCTAAGTTTCGCATTTATTTTTAAAGCATCAATTGTACAAATTATAAATTTTTTGAACTGTAAATTAATTTAACAAATTATAAATAAGGGAATTTTCGAAAGAAATGTAAATGGGAAATTGTGGCGACAAAAATATTTATTAAAAAAGATTACATCATTATTCTTCGAACTTCAAACAAATTTAGCAAACGATAAAGTCTAATTATTAAATCTGAGAAAGAAGATTAATGAAAATAGTTAATTTTGGCGTTTAAAAGTTTGAATTACAAATAGCTAAAGGCCCTGTTTTATTAGAATTAAATCACATTTGCCATTCGCAACAATCGCTCGAGAAACTTTAATTCTTTTACACAATAAATTAAAATAAATTTATTTTTGCAACATCGATCAGTTTGAAATGACGTCAAATATATTTCACTACGGAATCCTTGTATGGTGATATGAAATGTTTTCATTCTATTTAAAAGCGAGGAATATGACATATTTATTCTTTAAAATATAAATTAATTTTTGCAAACGATAAGTAATAATTATTGAATTTTCGAAATAAAATAAATGAAACTAGCCAAATTTAGCTTGTAAATGTTAAATATAGAATTAATGTTGTGTTTGGCGCGTTTTTTCCTGTTAAACACAAATATGTGGAAGCGAGTTAAGTGACAGATTCTGTTACAAACCTACTTTTTTAATAGACAATTTGCAAAGAAAATCAAAAATGTATAAAAACAGAAGGAAACTGTTTTTTTTACTTTAAACAGCATAATTTTACAGAAAATTATTTAAAGAAAGTAACAGCATTTATCTGTATATAAACGTATTTTTCTGCAAAATTAGCAGTTTTTTTGCACTGTAGAAAAGTTCAAAACACAATATTTTTATAGATGAACAAATATCTAAAAGTTAATTGAAGAGCTTAGTGGAAGAACGTGCTAAGTGAAATTTTTGAAAAAATTGAGATTTTTGTGTATGAACCTGTTATTTCCTCTTTTCAAGTTAACAAGATTTCCCCTTTACATAAACTTAAAGCTACAGTAGAGTCCCGCTTATCCGAAAGGTACGGGACCGGAGCACTTTCGGTTAATCGAGATTCCTAGGAATTTTCGAATAATCGGGAATCATCCACCTCACGCCAAGAAAAATGACCAGTAACCCAGGACGAAAACGAACCCGATAATCAAGATGAACCCGAGTCTGACAAGTGCAGCATTTCGCGCGTACGGAAAAATCTTAGATCAGGCCCTTAGATACATAGAAGCGCAAAGTGAAGCCACTACTTCAGACGTTCTCTTGATTAAAAGATGGCAGGACAGGGCTGCTTTAAAACAAACCAAAATTTAGCAGTAAAAAAAAGTTACTGCATATTTTGAGAAATAAATCCAACTTTGTATAAGTACGAATTTATTTATTATTTATTTATTTAGGCGTTTATGCGTACATTTCATATTTTAGCAAAAAAATACCGGTGCCTTTCGGTTAAGCCGAATTTCGGATAACCGGGATTCGGATAACCGGGACTCTACTGTATGTATATTTTTAACCTTTTGTAAGTGCCGTTTTTAACGTATCTCAGTGCAAACGAAAAACTTTGAAGCTCGTTTTCACCTTTTTGTCACTTAGCACGTTCTTCCAATAAGCTCTTCAATTGGGCTCATTTGTATCATGTAGGTACAGTAATAGGACTCAGTTATTGTATTTACCTGTTAGCGGGATACTTCGTGGCCAGGAATCCACCCGGTATTTGTGTTACGAGGTATCCCCAGAAGAAAGATGAATCGATTAAACCAATGGTGTTATACGACCAATCGAATTCAGGTGGCTGAAATGAACACAGATTTTATTAATACACTAGCAAATAAATACTCGTACTTCGCACGGACTAAAAAAAAAGTTTTAAATGATCCAAGTGTATGTACAATTTAATCCATAAAAGGATAATAAAATTATGTTATTATTCACTCTCGTTATAAAGTATAAAATACTGTTACTTATATTACCTTAAAAATCTAAAATAAAAACATACGCTATAAAATGTATGCATAATAGTTATCGTAATTTCTCTCATAAACATTAAACACCTTTTAGCTCATTTGGCGTATTTTTGGTAAGAATTTGGCGAGAAAAGAGATATAGCTACAAACACACTTATTATACAGCTCTAGCACGACGACCTTCGAACGATCAACCAACATTATAAATTTTAAAAAAATTGGCTCATTTGGCGCGTTTAGGTAAGAATTTGGCGAGTTCGGCAACGTATTTGGCGAAATAATGAAAACGTTAAACCCTAATATGCAGCTCTAGTACGTTAGGCTTTGAACATCCATCATAATTATAATTCACGGAAATTGCTTAAATATGCATATTTGCAAACAACAGAACCATCCATGAAAAAATCATTACCTAAACCCAAATAAAATCCTAGAATGGAGACTAAACGGAATTACGTCACTTGAAACAAGTCAATTATTTATCAAATAATGAATTTAGTTTCTGAAGGTATTGGCAACAGAATAAGAATAAAGATTTTTAATTTTAATTATTCTCTTAAAAGTTTTTTTAAAATTTCTTTTGCCGAATGGCATCACGAAAGGAAAAAAAATGATCAACCTACAAACCTATTTGTTATTATTATAGATAACACATAAATAAAAATATTAATACAGATACTTAAACATATTTATTACGCTTAAATAAATATTAATTACACATGAATGAACATAAAATTAACATGCATACAAAAAAGAAGCAATAAGCATTTGTGGTATATGTTACAAATATAATTTTATTGTCAGAAAAAAAATGGAAATTTTTACAAACTGAATATTTGTACAAACAATTGCAGATGTTGCAAATGTTATAAAAATAATTTTGTTATCGTAAAAGAATGGGTTTTTTTCGGAACATTTTTGTAGATGTTGTTCAGGGGAATAAAAGTCATATATTTAAAACGCAAAAAAAATTCTTCATTTGATTCATTTGATGCAAATGATAAATTATTTAGATAATTTTTTTTACTTCTAAGTGTAGTTTGTTATCAGAGCACATTAAATAGTGTTTTGCGAAATGGGCTTAAATGATAAGTATCTATATAAACAGATTTTGTCTGGTTTGTGAATGAGCATAATAACCATTTAATAAAAGTAGAACAGTGACGTTAACCAACACCTCCTTTACAGAAGGCCTCTGCGCACAAATAATTACGTGGTTGAAGTAGTTCAATCTAACATATCACAAAAGCAAGCAATTCCAAGACCTAATTCGTCATCTTTTTTAGATAAGGGATTGGTGTGTGTGGTCTACTCTTACTACATCACTTGTAAACTGGTAACCTATGCAGAGGCCCTCTTTACAGGAGGTATTGCGTTAACCAACTAAAAAGTAACGCTCATGCGAGAAAACGAGAAAAGATTTCATTTAATCGCCCCCCTTTTTTAGGCCACAAAACCAATATATCGCAGAATATCCCGTGGCTTTGTTTGCAACAATAGAGAGCCATGTCGGTTAAGGCGTTCCCCTTGCGTGCAAAGGGTCCCAGGTTCGGGTCCGGACAACAACAAAACAACTGCACACCTATATACAGCCCGTGCAGCCAAAAATGTCCGACGAATATTCCGAAAAAAGGTGAGCACGTAATATGTGCTTCAAAGTACCGAGTCAGCGTACGATGTCGCCCTTAAAGTTCTGCTCGGGTTATCGCTCTAATGTTGTCCTCGTCACATGACCAGGGCTCTAAACTGCGAGGCGTGTATTGGCTGTTAGTAAAAAAACAAACAGAAATATGAAGAATAATAACTGGTATAGGAGCACTCCCGTTACGGAACCCCAAAACCCAATGATATATGCACGATGACTTTCTCTCCTCCGCAGCCTACCTTGCCGTCCTTCCGCTCGACCATCTTGACGACGGCGTTGCTGAGGTTGCACCTGATGCCGAAGCTGATGACGAAGCCCAGCGAGGACATGAGCGCGATGGTGTAGCGTTTCGAGAGCGATCTGCAGCACGGGCACTCCGGCTCCATGAAGGCTCGAGACGGCTTCTTGCGCTGCAGGTGCTCGTAGTAATCGGCCCCGCCGAGCTCGTCCTGCTCAGCGAACCCTTTCTCGTCGTCCTCCTTGCCCCGGAGCTTGCTGGAAAGATAAGAGGGAATAGTTAGCATACACTGCAAAAAAACAACTGTAAATTTATGAGCATTTGCCTTTCGATTTTCATGGGCAACAGCCTTTATAGGAACTTGCTGGAAAAGAAAGGGGGAAGAGTTAGACTCATTTCACACGCATACACTGTAAAAAACAACTGTAAATTTATGAGCATTTGCCTTTCAATTTTTATGGGAAACAGCCTTTATTCCTTGAGCTTGTTGGAAAATAAAGGGGGAATAGTTAGACTTTTTCACACGCATACACTGTAAAAAAACTGTAAATTTATGACCAGTTGCCCTTCAATTTTTATGCGCAACAGCCTTTATTTGATAGAAAATGGTCTGACTCACTAAATAAACGTCCTTATCCCTTAGACTGTTAGAAAATTAGGGTGATTCCCGTATTTTTACATTTTTAGCTCATCTATATTTGCTGTAGGAAATGATGGCCATGAGTGTTTTTTAACGGGGTGTGACTGGGGTAGAGGGTAGAGAGTAATTTATCGTTTCCGGCTGCCTATTTCTAGCCATCCATATAAAGAGCTTTAACACAGCCAATAACGCCTCGTAATTTAGAACCCTGGTCAAGTGACGAGGTTGACACCTGAGCGGGCACCCAACGAAACTTCGAGCGACATCATACGCTAACGCCGTCGGGACTTTGGACTCCACAGATTTAACGAGAACGTCTGTCCCAGTGTACTCCAGTGTCCACTGTCCCAGTGGGCCCATCCGTGATGAATTGAGAAATTTTCTACTTTTTCTAGTACAGAGATCCGATTTATAGGATGACTGGGCAGTAGGTGGGATTCAAATCCCCGCACTCCTGAGAAGGTTGAATTTCTAGGCTGATGCTCGGGGTGTGGCTGGAATCTCTGTTGCCGTTCCCGGCCCGTTATTTTACAGGGATTTTTTTTTAACATTGTACAACGGTGATGTGATTTGAGAAGACACAATGGGAATGTTTCAGATGATGAAACGCTCTTGTTTTCATATTTCCGTGTCCTGCGATTTCATTGGTTGTTTCGGTTTCAATCTCAAAATGACAGTTATGAATGAAAAAAAAAATAAAAGGTTTCATAAATGAAAAATTCAAACCTAAATGAAAAGCTTTCTTTAAAAAAATGATTTGGACAACCAACAGCACAGCAAGAAGTTGGCAGTTAAAAAATTTAATAAGCAAAATATTCTTATATTCTTTAAAAACATTTTCGAAAAGCAAAATAAAGTAATGGGCTTGTTTCAACACTGCCACAAAAAAACAAAACAACCAATGGCATCGCAGTTCGGATCGCGTGACCTTTTTCAAACCAATGAGCTGTTTCGACACTTTGTCAAAGAAATCCAAATAAAACCAAACAACCATTGAAATCGCAGTTTAGAGAGCGTGACGTCAGAAGAAATATTCCCATTCCACACAAAAAATGAATACAAGACCAATGGAGCTGTTGCCATTCACGACGTGAAAAAGCCCTTTAAATATAACTTATTGTATTGATATACAAATACAACATGTCGTAATTTTGTAGCACAGATTGCCATAACATGATGGTAGCGGTGGATTGGCTAAAAAATCTACTATTGATTGTAATTTCTTAATACTGAGCAGTCTAATACAGTTTTTTTACATATCGAATACCAGTAATACATGTTTTTGGCAGAATTTTTCACCCATGGTTTTCTATAATATGCTATATATATACATTTTATAGTATATTATATATATATATGTTTTTGCAATATTCAGTTCGTTTGGTTCAAATAAGTATATTGAGTACCAAATTAATTTTTCTAATTATGTTAAGAACCCTAATAAATAACGAGGTACATTTTTAATCATGTAATAGTATCAACACACTTCACTAACTATTCTCATTACCTAAATACTTATTTAAATCGTGGTACGAAATGTTTCTTCAAAGAAAAATACCTATGATAGTTTAAAATATTTATTCCCAACGTTATAGTTAAAACTAATATGAAAACTTCCTCAAGGATTATATTCTACTCTACACATTTATATTTCTTAATGACTCCCAATTGGCGCAATGCTTTATATTTTTATTGTATTTTGTTTCCTTGACATTAAAAACAATTCTTAAGTTGTTTTTGATTATCATCTGGAGCACTATATAACGAGACAATTTAATTACAAAACAATCTTTGTGTTTTATTTGACGATCATCGAAAAGATTTTTTTATAATATCGTGCAAAAAAAACTAACTTTTTCAAATCAAAAATTGTAGCAAAAGTGATGCTTTTAACGAAATCGTGTTTCAAAGTTACTTTTACGCACTAGTGCGACAAAGTAAATGAGAGCATCTGATTGGTTTAAAATTCTTTATTTGAACGTGATATTTTATTCGGCGGCTTTGTGATTGGTGTAAAATTCTTTATTTGAACGTAATATTTTATTTGGCGTCTTATTTCTAATGCCAATCTAAGGAATACTTTTTGCCCGTGATTTTAAAATAATTAATAAGCCAATCAATAAATGCCAATTTAATAAATACTTTTTTTGCACGTTATTATAAAAAATAGTGTATGACAACACGTTGAAAATAGCCTTTTTTAAACTCGTGAATTTATTCAACTCGTTTAAAAAAGCCTTACTTTTCACACTAGTTGCATAAATAACTATTTTATAATTGCGTGAAAAAAAATCCGATTTTTACACTATAATTTTAATATCAGACGCGTGCGAAAAATTATACTTTTTAGAAACAGTGATAAAAAAAAACTTTTTTTCACCCAAAAGCAATGAAAAAAAGTACTTTTTTCATTCTTTTCATAAGATGCCAACATTTCAAGTAAAATTTCTATTTCATAATATTCATAAAATCCAGAAATTTATTGATCTGCTTTATTTATAAATATTATGCGCGTGAATGTTATTATTATTATTTTTATTTTTGAATCAGTATCCATGTTCAAATGTTTGTCTTTAAACTAAAAAATAAGTTTGCCTTTTGTAGTTTCAGAGATTTATCGATGTCGATCTTTTTTACGTAAAAAAATTAGCACGTGAATAATTTTTGAACTAATGAGATTTGATTTTTTCACGTAATTTTTAAAAAATAGTGTATGAAACACGTGTGAAAAGTAAACTTTTTAAAACACGTGTCATTATTTCACTCGCTCGTGAAATAAAATCCACTAGTTTTAAAAAGTGTTACTTTTCACACTTATTGCATAAATAACTATTAATTCTTCTAAAATTTAAGTGCTTGCAACTTTAAATTTAGCTTGATTTCTGCTTTTCAAAAAAAGTAACGAAATTTCATTTTAAATAAATAGTTTTAATTTCTTATTCGTAAAATTACGTCTTCCTGTAAAAACCTAGTAATAGGTAACGAATTGCCCAATAAGAAATTCTGTCGTGTTTTTGGATAAAAATCTGCAAATAAATAGAGGAAGGGAAAAATATTGTTCATCACTTAATTTATATATTTATAGATTTATCGAATTTTTTGCGCCTAATACCTTTTTTACAGTCTAAGTGATAATTCGAGATACTATAATTAAAAAATATGAAATGCACACATTTTTAATCTCTTTTGCTTATCCTTAAATGCAGCCGCCTACTATCTAGGAAACAAAATGCAGAGGATTTTGTATGCCAAATTAGATTTGTAATCTTACGGGATACATTCCATTTAGCTTAGACTATTTCTAGCAACTCTCATGGAATTTCCTGTTGCCATAGAAACGAGATATGCTTCACATTTCGTTGAAATCTACCCTTAGAACAATCTGCATTCATTTTGAGGTTACGGTTAGGGTTTGTAATTCTATTCCACTTCAGTTGTGCGATGTTGGCTGAAGGGTTAAGTTCCGAATATTTCTCAAAAGTTCTCAAATTCTCGATTTCCTGTTTAAAAGTAGAGTATATCTAATGGGATGCTATGTAATGGGATGCAAATTAAATGATAGTTTATGTATAGAAATTTCGATTATTTGGGATTGTTGTGGAGATTTATATATATATTTTTAGATTTATTATTATTAAAACAATACAATATTTATAATAACCAGGGGTGTGTTACACTATACGACTATTAATTGCCATTAAAAAAAGCAATACACATTTAAAGGTAAGTATGTACCTTTTAAGGAAATTTCAATACCTTTAAAACAAAACAAAAATAATAATCTATGGCAGCTACCTTTGCGCATGCGCGAATTTCTCTAAAACCTTACTGTGATGTAAAACGGGTACTAGGAACTCATGTATCAAATTTGAAGTCGGTAAGTCATTTAATTCGAGTGTAGAGTGGTTTCAGACAGGCAGACAAACCAATGTCTAAACACCACTTTTTTAAAATCAGCACCCCCGAACATGTACAAAAACAAAATCTCCTTCGGATAGTCGACCAGATCACAATACTTTCATGCTCTTACATTTCAAATTTCATATCAAGATACGGAAAATAAAACTATAATATGTTAAGCGTCTCTTTACAGCAATATATTAATTATTTTTTAAGTCGTTTGCTGACCAATTACTTACTACAATTGATTGACTGTTACTAATATTCTTTTTTTTACCGTCAAAAAATACCAAGAAGTCTAAATTAAACATAAAAGAAAATTAAGAAGTGTGTTGTTATTAATTGTAGTGAACCTTATAATTAAAATAAGGCTTGTGTTACAATGAATAAATAAAGTATCATTAAATTTCTTTCAATACTTTAATTGAATAGAAATTGAAACCCCAGAAATTTTTAATTTCAAAAGCATTAAGGTATTTTCTTTCATTCAAGCACTTCTATGTTCGGATATTATTTTGTTTAATAAATAAAATAAAAACCAGTTAAGTATTCATCAGTTGAAGTGAAATCTAATTTTTATTAAATGTCTAGCATCTTTCTAATTCTAAAAACATTTAACCATTACGTTGAATAGAAAACCTTTTGAATAGACTGGGTTTTATTTTTGGTTTTCTCTTTAAACAAGAAGAAAAAGGCAAGATTGTAAAACTAATTTAAATAAAATAAAATAAAATTGTTGAATGAGTTATAAATTACATAAGACTGATTATGAAGAAATGATAACATTTTTTATTTCGTCTTGTTTTATTGATATTGGAGTTTTAAGTAAATGAAACTTTTTCAAAATGTTTTAGTAACATTTGTGAAAGCTTAATTGATACATTATTTCGAGAAATTTGAAACAGGTATAAAATTCTCTTAATTAAATTATCGAAAATATTTGTTGTTGTATTTGTCGTTTCAATTTCGAATTCTCCAAAGGTTGATATGCATTAAAAAAAGCTAGGAAAGAAGTATTTACGAGCCGTAAGTTTAAAAAAAAACTACTATTGGATTAGTTGAAATTTTTGAAATAATTACGAATATTAATAATAATACGAATTTATTATTCCATAACTTTAAATTAATTAATTCACATTCATATTTTTTTTCTAAAAAAAACCCTCTGTGCGATTGAAGAAAATTTTAATTATCTGTAATAATCATCAAATCTAGTCTGTTTACATTTACAAGTTGCGTCATTGTAGATCTACCAGCATTTTGATTATTAGAACTATTCTTTTTCGAAGTTATTGAACTCATATGATTTATACATGATTAATAATGACTAAATTAAGAAAAATCATAAAACATTTAACAATTAATTTAAGATTTTTATGCTTGGAAGCTACATTACTTGGTACTATAATTTTATAATTTTTGGAACTGAAATACAAACGCTTTATACTAGACAAAAAAAAATAACAACACATTCGACACACCCAAAACAAAAACATCTCCAAATAATTCACACATAAGCTTTAATTTCAATAGAAATGTCACAACTATTTCATTTATCAATAAATCAGGCCGGATTCCATTTTATACTGACAAAAGAAAATAACTAAAAAAATCTATTTCGTAGTTGGTCACGCAACTATTTCATCAAACACTGGAATGCCCCATTTCCAGATATATAAAAGGGCAGATGTCCAATATTAAAGCATAGAACATTGAGCCCTTTTCTACAAGGCAGTGTTTCTACCGAGGTGCATATTGCAGTTCTCTGGGTTTTTCCAATTTAGTGGTCGTCTGTTTTCGTTTTCTGTAGATTTGGTTCTCTCGTTCGCACTTATTTCTTTTCCAGTTCTTTCAGAGTTGATCCTAGACCCAGCAAAAATAAACGGTGTGTGGATCTTTGGCTTGTGACGGATTTAAATCAGTGGTTTGTCTTTTTGATATCAGTCGGGATTGTTGATTGTGAAAGGTGTGACTTGGGAAAGTAATTTTTGGTGACGTGGGTGGTTAAAACTTAATGCTTGCCGACCCGGCGGCGCAACGGTTAGGCCGCTAGCCTTTGGAGCCTCTGGGTTCGGGTTCGAATCCCGATAAGGCATGGATGTTTGTGTTTGTCGAGTATATGCGGAGTACGTGCTCGTTAAATCTGTTGGGTCCGAAAGTCCTCCAAGTTCCCATACCAAATCAATACCTCTGGGGGTGACAAGCCAATTCTGGGGATCCTCTAGTTGGCCTCTGTCTCTAAAAATTAGATGGATCCACTTATGTGTGTGTGTGTTGTCTGTTGTGTCTGTTTAACTTGACGAAGGTTTATAAGCGGGTCTCTGACCAAGCACACAAACCTGAATATATATGTCTATCAACCAACCAACCAACTTAATGCTTTTAGTTTGGATTTTATTTAAAAAAATTATTTTTCCGTCAGAGACTTCAAAATTTTATTGGAAGAAAATGAGAGAAAACTTTAGTTGTTTAATGACTTGACGGTTCAATTCATTTTTCTAATAACACAGTTAACTAATATGAGACGATTGTTAAGAATGTTTTTCAGGTTAGAGTTTACCGTTTTGTAACTTAAAGGAATTTCCTGCTAACAAAAAGATTCTTAACTTACACTTGTATGGATGTTTGTAGCCATTTGTAATCATTTTAAGCAGTAGGTCCTTGTAAAATAAGTTCTCGTTTTACAAAAAAAGAGACAAATATCACGCTTGCAAATGAGCCAAACCGTATTTAAGAACTAAAATAAAAAGGAAACCTATGATGAACTGCCGTACTCAACAAAATAAAAGTAAATTATTTGAATAGTGAATTTAACTTTGCATAGCAAATTTGCATAGTAATAGAAAGGTTATACTGTAAGTACTTTTAACTTTGTGAAGCATTGGCTAATTTAAATAGTGCTTCAAACAAATCCTCCGAAAAAGTCGTGTTTTACCAGTTATGTCACTTATCCGTTTAATGTCTGAGATTCCGTAAAGCTAGTTATTTAGCATTCATATGTTCTAGTTTTAGGTCTTGAGTAGCAACAGAATTTCTGAAAATGAAAATAAATTCTTCCTAGAGTCTGGATTGGTGAATTAACGAAAGAAAAGAAGGAATGAAAGCTGGAAGGAACTACATCACCTGAAATAAGCTAAAATTTATTTTTTCTAAAGCTCTTTTATGAATAAGAATTATTTAGATTCGTTATTTTACGACAGAGCACTCTGTAAAAAATACCCATAAAAATACAGCCCATTTGCCGCCTGTAAACTCAATTCACAGCACTCTGCTATATTTTCTCAGCTTACGCACGCTTGCAAGACGTGACCTGCCAGGACCTTGGTCAGTGTTCTCATTTTATACCAATTTTAACTTTCAACTCAATTGTAGCTCAGGCACATGTGCTTCAAAATTACTGCCCATTTGTAGGTGTGAGAATACAGCACCATTTCTGGAAAACGTGACTGAAATTTTTTGACAGTGTGTAAAACCTAAATTAACCGTTTACCCTTTGAAGGTATATTTAGTTTGGAGCAGAATAGATCCTCATTTTAAAATCTCTTGCATGTGTGAAAACGTAGGTGGTGTAAAACATTAGTTGTTACTTTGTAATTTTTAAAGTCGACGAAAATATACGTGGGCGTAGATGTAACTTCATTTCTCCCGTATAATTCCTCTTTCTGTTCGAGTAATTTCGTAGTTTTGCTTCCCACGCAGATATTTTAATGTTGCTGAAGATAAGACATTTAATTACTCATGAAAGGATTTTTTATATCTTATTATAAGTACTATTAAAAATCTATATTAAGACGTGGTTGCGGAGCTTAAAGTGTATAAATGTAATTAAACGCGTTTGTGTAGGATGAATCTTTTGAGACATTTTTCTCTGCCTAATGATTTGTTTCGAAATATTTTGCTACTGTTTTAGATTTATTATTACAAAAATGCTATAAAATATTATAACAAATGGTTTATAAATTTTGTAAATAGGCAAATGTTTTACATACAAATTTGCGTTTTTGACGTTTGATACTGCATTTATATCTTTTAAATATACTTTTTTTACGTAAAACTTTTCTATTAATACTATGTATTCATCAACACTTTAAAAAAATTTAATTCGAAGGATGTATCGAATTATTTTGGAATATTTTGGCGAGTGGAAGGCAGAGAAGAATCAGGAATGTGCAATTTAGTGGAGAAAAATACATAAGTTTTTATTTAGAGTAATTTATTAGTAGTGTGTGCTTCTAAAAATTGTATTCTGTTAACTATTTGAAGTTTTTGCACTAAAAAACCAACTTTACAAATACACGCATCGCCCTCCCCCCCCCAAAAAACCGGATTGGTTTTCATTTAGCAGTACTAAAATTGAAATAAAATTTTTTTAAAAAAATTATTTCTTACAGTTATTATTATAAATACGGATGAATTCTAACTATGTTTTAATAATTTTTAATATAAAGTGTTTCACTGTTTAAATATTAGTAAATGTATGCATTTGTGCATATGCGATTATTTAAAAGGAATTGTCTACCAGTCTCTTTGTTAATACCATTTTTCTCTAAGTATATACCATTCTTACATTCTACTATTTCGGAAAATGCAAATATACCCCACGAAAGTTTGAGTTTGGTAATGGATTAAAACAATAATAGATTCTCTAAAGATGCATTTGCTGGGTTTATCATGACCAGAATTTAAAACTACCCCAGAGAATTCAAATGATCTGTGTAAGTAGTCGGTAAAAGATATGGTAACGGACTATGGTCAAGAATTTTAAAGAGCTCGGTATTCTATTTTCCCTCCTGAAACGACTAATGGTCGACATTGGTTTATTTATAAATTTGAGATTTATAGTTTAATAAGTTTAAGTCAGTGTTGTTTTAAGTATAATGCTTTGAATATCAATGCAAAAAATATTAAAAGTTGAATATATTTAATGCATGATTCAATAATATGTATGCCACAATATTTGACATTATTTATTATCAGCAGTTTGTATTTTTTTAAAATTAACTTTAATGTTTCGAAAAATGTTTACATTTATTTCATACATTTTTATTGATTCTTTTAATAATTTGTTTAAATTCCCAAAATATTTTCGTTATGTATCTGTAGTGGCCGATGATGGATTTTAATAAACTTAAAAAAAAACTTATTTCTTTTCTTAACTACTTTATTTCAAAGAACAGACTTCACTTTTTACACCAATTCGAAAACAAATCTTTTCCATTTCTACAAAACTACTGTTGCCACCGCACATATGCTTTTACACAATCGTCTGCACGTTTTCAGTTATTTATTTAATCTGAGCGTGACCCTTACACCTCCCCCCTAAAATCATATTATATCCGAAGATCTAATATGGTGACAATACGTAAAGGGTCACACTTTACATTAGAATACTTATCTACACACACATAGCTATACTCAGTACCACTACAGCCATAGTCTTGATAACGCATCCGCATTGCATAGTTTTGATCCCTTTATATGGCTCGTTATGATGTCGTGTCGTTGGATCGCCAAAGCCCATCTTTGCAATCTCGGACTTTGGGGCGCAGCACTCGTGAGGAACACCAGCGGATTATGATCCGTCAGTAAGTAGATCTTTGCTCCACACAGCAAGGTTTCAAATCTCTTCAACGCCCAAATAATAGCAAAGGCTTCGCGTTCACTTGTCGACCACTTTTGTTGGGTTTGATTCAGCTTCTGACTTCCAAAGGCTATGGGGTAAATGTTTCCTTCTTCATCCAGTTGACCTAAACAACATCCAACTGCCATCTGAGAAGCATCAGTATGTAAGTAATATGGTTTCTCTATATCCGTTACTTGCAACTCTGTAATTGAACATAGCGCTGTCTTCAACTCCTCGAATGCACCTTCAGCCTCTTTGCTCCATGGAATCTCGTTTGACACTTTCTTTTTAGTGAGTTCCGTTAGTGGCAGGGCAATCCTTGAAAAATTCGGGATGTACTGCCTGTAGAAGTTGCACAATCCCAAAGCACTTCTCAGCTGCTTCTTTGTCTTTGGTGCTTCCATGTTTCTGACCGCTTCTATTCTTTCTCTATCTGGGGCATGTCTACCTGCACCGATGACATGTCCTAAGTATTTGACTTTTTTCTTGCAAAATCACACTTTTCTAAATTCACTGAGAAATTGAATTGCTCCAATCTTTTGAAAACTTCTTCCAAGTGCTTTAAATGTTTTATCCACGTATCGGAAAGTATTGCTAAATCATCAATATATGCACATGCAAAGTCACACATGGGCTGTACTACTTTAGACATAGCTCGTTGATAAGTTGCGGCAAAGTTCTTTAATCCAAATGGCATTACATTCCATTGGTACTGGTCTCGATGAGTTCGAAATGCTGTGAGATGTTTGCTGTTGTCTTCCATTGGTATTGCCCAATACCCTTTTAGCATATCGAGAACAGTAATAAACTTCTTCTTTCCTACCAAGAAATTTAACTCCATCATATTTCGCATTGGATAAGCATCAGGTAAAGTAACTGCATTGAAGCTTCGAAAATCTATGCACAACCTGATTGTTCCGTCCTTCTTATGAACACACACTACAGGGTGCGCTATCTCACTTACTGCAGGTTCAATCAATCCCAACTCTAGCAGTTCATCTATTTGTGCATCCACTTTCCTCTTTAAGTTTTCTGGTATCCTATTATAAGTTTTTGGTTTAATGGTTTCCTCTTCAGCTTTTAGCTTTATCCCATGCTCTCCTACTTTAGCTCTCTTAATTTTTCCTGAAAATAACGCTTTGTATTGCAGTAAAACATTCTTCAGTTGATTTTGTTGTACCTCTGGCAGGTAGTCCAAGTTCACTCTTTTTAAGACTTAATCATTCTTCCTAGCTACAGGGTTTATTGGAGTTTCATATAGCTCACCAAATTCCTCATGCCCGTCATAAACAACTCCAACAGTCTGAATTCTTGCTCTGTATTCTCTCATCTTGTTTACATGAAGTAACCTTAAATTACCATCAGGCATCTGCAGGTAATACGAATTTGGTTTCGCCTTTCTTACAACCTCAACTGGACCTATCCACCTAGCATACAATTTATTGGTTGAATCAGGTATGAGCACAAGCACTTGATCTCCTGGTACAAATTCTCGATATTTCCTTCTACTATTGTAATATTTGGCGTAATTACTTTGCTGTACTTCACTTGTTAATTTGGCATTTTTCGTTGCTATTTCTAACTTCTCTCTTAGTTCTTCCAAATAGTTTTCTACTGATCCTTTCATATTTACAGGTAACAATACTTCTCCAGTCCAAACTGATTTCAGTATTGAAAATGGACCTTTTGGTTCTCTTCCATACATCAGCAAAAAAGGTGGTACTCCTGTAGTTGCATTTGGAACTTCTCTATAAGCCCACAACAAAAAAGGAATGTGCCTGTACCAACCTCTACCCTCTTCTCTAATAATATGGTGCAACATATTCTTCAAAGTTTGGTTCCATCTCTCAATTAAACCATTTCCTTCCGGATGATACGGTGTTGTAAATCGTGGACAAGTTCCTAAAATCTTCAGAAATTCTTGTGTTAAACTAGTTGTAAAATTTGTTGCATTGTCCATCACGATTACTTCTGGTACTCCGGTTCTACTGAATATTTCTAGCAATGCTTCACATGTACTCTTAACCGTTAGTGATTTTAGCGGGACAGCTTCTGGCCATCTGGAATGTTGATCCATCAAACAAAGTATGTACTTATGTCCTTGTGATGATACAGGATCTATAGGGCCAATTAGATCTACGTTCACCACTTGAAACGGTAGTTCAGGACGAGACACAGGTGTTATCGGAATCTTGTCGACAGAACGAATTACCTTTCTGCACTGACAACCATTTCAAGAACTACAGTATGCTTTAATCTCCTTGATAATTCCCGGCCAATAAAAGGAAAACTTGATTCTCTGAATCGTTTTATGGGCTCCTAGATGTGCTCCGAATACCGATTCATGAGCAATCGCCAGTATTTTGCTTCTTCTCACTTCAGGAATCACTAGCTGTCTTATCTTATTTCCACACATATTATCTTCATGGTAAAGGATATTTTCTTCTACAACATACCCTCCTTTATTTTGTTAGTCCAATTTCCATACTTCCTGAAGAGTACTGCAAGTTTATTGCTGTTTTCTGACATTCTCTGGTTTGCTTTCGTCGTCCTTAGCATCATACTCTCTTATTTTTGGATCGCATTCTTCTGTTTCAATGTTCACAGTAGCATCCAACTTTTCCTTTTGCGAATCCGACCTTAATTTCATAGTGGCTGTGAATCTAGGACTATATATTCTCTCCTGCTCCAATAATGCTTCATAAGTCTCAGTATCCAATAATATATCAGCATTCAACCCGTCCACAGTTGCCACAACCATTTTAATTACCGGTGTAATATACGAATTGTCACCAAACCAATTTCCACTTCTTTTAGTTCAGCCTTCAAACAATCACCAAACTCAGGTTGTAACATTATATGTGTTGTGAATCGGCATCCCACTTTCTAAATTTTATTGCGAGCAGATATTAGATAACTATTTTTTATCGTCTGCGAGAAACTTTTGTTTAGTTTATTGGCAACTGTAATAATGTTCATGTTCTTTTTTGTAGAAATAAAATTCGTTGCTTTTTTCCTCCTGTCAAAAATGGTTGTTAATTTTTAGTTTAAATATTTTAGCTACTTCTTTTAAATAAGTTCTATCTAATTTGTGACATTTGGCAACCCTGCCGGGACTCGAGGTTTAATGTCTCGGACGAACTATATACTATTTGCTACGAGGTAAGAACTTTTCTAATTGCTACAAGATGGAATCCATATTCAAAGTGAAAGGCTTAAAGAAGGAAGATTTAAAATCAGTGGCCGAAGCGTTGGGTGAAATAATATCAACGGAAATGAATATTGGCGAGATCAAGAAGAAGATTTCCGAAAACAAAACAGCACAAGACGATCCAGAATTTGTTAAGGAACTTTTGTCGACAACGGTTACTGAAAGAAAGGAAGAAAAAGAATTGGAATTGGCGAGAGAACAGGAAGAGCCAGAATTTGAATTGCAAAAAGCTAAGCAAGAAAATGATTTGAAAATTGAGTTGGCGAGAATACAAGCTAACCAAGTTGCCAATCCCAACTTATTTAACACTCAAGCCTTTCCAAATGATGATAATTGTAAGAGAAAATTTACACTCCCGAAATTAGAATTTAGAAAATTTGGAGGAGACATTAAAGAATGGTTGCCGTTCTGGGGGCAGTTTTCTAACATCCACAATGATGAGGATATAGCCCCGGAGGACAAGTTCCAGTATCTAGTCCAAGCTACAGTTGTTGGATCAAGGGCAAGATAGGTTATAGAAAGCTTTCCACCGACAGGAGATAACTATGCTAAAGCAGTGGATTCCTTGAAGACACGATTCGGGAAAGAAGATCTTTTAATTGAGGTTTATGTAAGAGAGTTATTAAAACTGATTATTTCCGTGCAGACTCAAGAGAAACCATGTATCACTTATTTGTACGACAAGCTTGAATCCTATATGAGGGCCCTTGATACATTGGGTGTAACTACGGATAAATGTGCCTCAATACTTTATCCAATGGTGGAATCGTGTTTTCCACATGACTTTCTAAAGGCTTGGAACCGAAGTGTTACTTCACATTCGAAGAAAGAATCTAAAGACAGACTGGATGACTTGCTAAATTTCCTGAAGACTGAGGTTGAAGGTGAGGAGCGAATAAGTTTGGCGATGTCCGGTTTTGGGATAAATAAGGATAATGAAACGAAAATAAAGAAGAAAAGATTTGAAGAAAATTCCAACCGCATACCAACTGCCTCATCTTTATTGATCACAGCTGATAAAGGGCTAGTCTGTCTATTTTGTGAAAAATCTCACAAGAGCCATGAATGTAAAGCAACATCTAATATGTCTTTCGAAGAGAAAAAATCTATTTTACTAAAGAATAATGCATGTTTCAAGTGCTTACGACCAAATCATCATTCACGCTCATGCCCGATGAACATCAAATGTGCGAAGTGTGGAGTTCGTGGGCACAATACAATCATGTGCTATGGAAAGAGGAATAGTCAGAATGGTAATAAGGAGGCGTCAAAAGATGTCCAAAACAACAAGCACTCTGAAAATAGCGTTTTATCAAACCAAACGGATGAAGTTGATTTCTTCTGCAAACTCTTACTGTTAAAGTCAGTAACGGTGATAATAAAGAAATGTTGATAAGAGCAATGATTGATACTGGTTCGCAGAGATCGTATGCTACAAAGGAAATAATAGGGATGTTAGGATTTGAACCAGTAAAGGAAGTCAAACTAATGCATACATTATTTGGTGGAAAACAAACCAAAGACGAGACTCATAAGGAATACATTTTGAATTTGAGTGATTTGGAAAATACATTTAATTGCCGTATCAAGTATTGGATCAGAAGAAAATTTGCAATGATATAGCCCGAGTTCCATTTGGAGAGTGGATAAGAGAAATGGAATGCATGGATATACTTATTTCGGATAGAGAAGACCAGTCCAGAAGACCAGATAATTTATGGAAGTTGGATCTTATAGGTATTTCTGAGTCTCCAAACACAAGAGCGAAGAGTTAATACTGGACGAAGCAATTTCGCATTTTAGACAAACTGTCACTAGAGATTTTGAAGGAAGATATGAAGTTGCTTTGCCATGGGTTCACGATAAAGACAACTTAAGCAACAACAGAGAAGTGGCAGAAAAAAGGCTTTACACCGACGGTCAGGTCACGAAAATGAATACAGAGCTGTTTTCAAGGATTGGTTGTCAAAGGGCATTATTGAACTGGCACCTGATGTTTCGAACAATGAAGTGCATTACCTTCCCCACAGGGCTGTGATGAAGGAAAGCAGTGCTAGCACGAAAATCCGACCAGTATTTGATGCTTCTGCTAAAAGGAAGGGTATGCTCTCACTCAACGACTGTTTGGAAAAGGGTCCAAACATGGTAGCCGACATCCTTTCCTTGTTGACAAAATTCAGGATGAAAGCTGTAGCAGTGACATCTGACATTGAGAAAGTTTTTTTGCAAATTGGAATTCGTGAAAGGGATCGCGACTTTTTAAGATTTCTTTGGTACGATGAAGCACAGAATGTAGTTGAATATAGGCATAAGCGGGTTGTATTTGGTGTAACATCTAGTCCCTTTTTTCTAAACATAACTCTGAATCACCATTTAGATGCCTCACCCACAGAGCTGCAAAGTACAGCACAACATTTGAAAGCTTCCTTCTATGTGGACAATTGCATCACCAGTTTTGATACGGTGGAAGAAATGGAGAAGTTTGTCTTAGAGTCTCGTTTTCTTCTGTCTAGCGCTCATTTCAATCTGCGAGATTGGATAAGTAATGTCGACTCAAGAGTTCTAGATCGCAGTGGTGTAGAAAAAACTAGTCTTCTTGGTTTAAATTGGAACGTTGGTGATGATACACTGTCTTGCGTTGTCAAGGACTTTGATAGTGAAGCATCTTTGACGAAAAGAAAAGTCCTATCTATTTCTAGCAGCATATTTGATCCAATTGGTTACACAAGCCCTGTGATGCTCATACCCAAGATTATCTTGCAAAAATCTTGGACTTTGAAACTATCTTGGGACGAAAACTTACCAGAAGATATTTCTAAAGAATTTCGAAAATGGTTAAAAACCTTAACAAAGCTACAAGAGATAAAAATACCTAGATGGATTTTGCAAACTGTCGGGGAACTTATACAATTGCATGTCTTTTGTGATGCCTCTCAAAGTGCTTATGCTACATGTATATTTCTAAGATATGAAACTGCCAACCATGTTGAATGTTCCTTAGGGCAAGTTCGAAGTAGGGTGGCGCCTCTCAAAAAAGTTTCAATTTCTAGGCTTAAGTTGCTTGCATGTCTCATCGGTGCAAGACTTTCTCAAAGGGTGATCATCGATCTTGGCTATGAAAACATACCCATTACCTTTTGGTCGGGCTCCACCAATGCTTTATATTGGATTAAACGCAATGAAAATCGGAGCGTTTTTGTCATGAACAGAGCTAGAAAGTTAACAGAACCTGACTGCTGCAGGCACATTCCCGGTAACGAAAATCCAGCTGATCTACCATCTCGAGGATGCTCAGCGGAAAAGTTACTTCAATTAAAATGGTGGGAGGGACCTCAATGGTTACGTAATCCGAAAGAAGAATGGCCTACGTCCCATGCCCTTCCAGATATGGACGTTATACAAGCAGAGAAGAAGAAAACTATCATTGCTGCCACAAACGTAAGCACTGCGAAGTTCGAGTTTTTCCCAAAAATATCTTCGTTCAGAAAAATCACGAGAGTATTGGGTTGGATTATACGCTTTCTCAAGAATTGCAAAAGAACAAAAGAGAAGGTTTGTGGAGGGTTATCAGTTGAGGAGCTTGAATACGCAGAAACAGTCATTTGGAAACAAGTTCAAGAAGAGAGCTTTGATAAACAAACCTTTAATATCCAGACCTATTTAGATGAAGATGGCCTAATTAAACTTAAATCAAGAATATCTATGAGAGAAGATCTTAAGACTTTTCGGTATCCTGTATTATTACCGTCTACGCATCAATTGGTGGAAAAAATAATCTTGCAAGAACATACAGATAATTGCCACGCTGGAATTCAAGTAATTATGTCAAGACTTCGAGAAAGATATTGGATATTAAAGAGTAGGAAAACCATTAGAAAGTTTTGAAGAAGTGCATAAGATGCGCGAGGTTCACGACCACTCCTATCGAGACGCCAGTAGCTCCTTTACCAGAGGATCGTGTGCGAGACGCTCATGTCTTTGAAGTTGTAGGAGTCGATCTATGTGGACCCATGTACTTGAAAGACAAACAAAATGTTGGGCTGTCCTGTTTACCTGTGCAGTATATCGTGGTGTTCACATCGAATTAGTGACATTGTTGACAACTGACAGTTTCATTTTAGCCCTGAGAAGGTTCATAGCTCGAAGGGGACGACCGTCTACTATTTACTCAGACAATGGAACTAATCTAGTTGGAACTTCTAATGCTTTGCGACACGTAAATTGGGAAAAAGTGCAAGAACTATCGACGATAAAGAAAATCCAATGGAAGTTCAACCCTCCATCCTCGCCATGGTGGGGAGGTTTTTGGGAAAGGCTGATTGGTTCCCTGAAAAGAATACTTAGACGAGTAATTGGCAATGCTTAGGCTGAAGAATTAAGTACAGTGTTGTGCGAAGCAGAGAGTTTGATCAACTCTAGACCAATGACTTACATCTCTGAAGACGTCGACGATTTAAAGGTGCTGTCCCCATCAATGTTTCTTAATGAAATCGAAGAGTTTGGAGTGGCAGACTTTGAAGAAATAGACGCTAAGAGGATGAATAGTAGATTTGCATATAGACTTCGTCTCCGAAACGACCTCCGGAAGCGTTTTCGGAATGAACATCTCGGACAATTAAGGGAATATTACAAGGTAAAAGGGGATCAACATGTGAAAGAAGGAGATGTCGTTTTGATAGGCGATACGAACTGCAAACGGCTAAGCTGGCCATTAGCAAGAATTTCGAAATTGTTACCTGGAAGAGATGGAAATGTTCGACTTGTCCAAGTGAAGACCAGTTATGGAACATTTTTGCGGCCGATACAACGTATTTACCCGCTTGAGGTACAGGCAGCGGAAAGGCGGTCCCATTTCCAGTCGAAAAGATCACCATCCGAAAACACCGACTCTGAACTGAATGATAAATGAGTGCGAACTAGATACGGCCGATGCTCACGAGCACCAAATCGTTTGAACTTCTTGAACTACTAGTATTTCAACTCTTAAGTTCAAAGGTGGGAGAATGTTGTGAATCAGCATCCCACTTTCTAAATTTTATCGCGAGCAGATATTAGATAACTATTTTTTATCGTCTGCGAGAAACTTTTGTTTAGTTTATTGGCAACTGTAATAATGTTCATGTTCTTTTTTGTAGAAATAAAATTCGTTGCTTTTTTCCTCCTGTCAAAAAATGGTTGTTAATTTTTAGTTTAAATATTTTAGCTAATTCTTTTAAATAAGTTCTATATAATTTGTGACAATATGTCCTTTGTAATCAACTTCTTTCCCTACTACACTGCTTTTAAACACACTAATTTGTGCACCAGAATCTACTACTGCCTCATATTCTGCTCCACCATATGAAATTTTTACTATTTTGAGATCGGACATTTTTGGTTGAACTGCATTCCCTTTCTTGTTTTCCAGTACAACTTCGCCATTGAATTTTGCGATGACCACTTTGCCTTCGATCTCCTTTTCTTCAACTACTTTTACCTCGGAGACATTGGCTTCTGCGACCTTTATTTCAGAAACTTTAGCTTGGGTCTTTCCCCTTCCTTCTTTATTTTATCTCTGCAAAACCTTGCTAAGTGCCCAGATCTTCCGCAATTAAAACATGTAACTGGTTTTTGGAAGGAATTTCTCTTATAAAATCCTCCCCGGTTGTTATGCTCATATCTATTTCCTTCACCAGATGCATTATTTCTATTATTGAACATGTTAGGTTTTCCCTGATAGCCATTCCTGTATGGTTGAAATGCAGGAGCTTTTTTGACTGGTTATATTGCCTCTCATTTTCATATTCATCTAACTTCTCAGAAAGAGCATCAACTGTAATAATTTTACCCCATTCATCAATAAAATGTTGCTGCATATCTCTTGATACTTGTTCCTTCATCTGCTCTGTAATGACAAGTTGTTTTAGACTTTCAAAATCGTTGATTTTTAGTCCTATAATCCACTCATTAAAATAATTCGCCAATTCAAATCCAAAATCTCGCCAAGTGTTTTCAGATGACTTACAGTGCCTCTTAAACTTTATTTTAAACGCTTCCGGGCTCAATTTAAATCTTTTTAATAACATACTCTTCACGTACTTATAGTCATTGGCTTTTTCCTCTGGTTCCCTGGTAATCAAATTCGCCATTTCTAACGGCAATAGTCCAACAAGATTTGTCACCCAATCTTGTTCTTTTTCCTGAACTCTTCGTGCTTGTCTTTCAAATAATATGAGAAAAAAACTAATATCGCCTTCTTTAGATCAAACTTACGCATTAGTTTTTGCAATCCAACTTGAGCTTGTTCTTGCACTCCTCCATTCTGAGAGACCATTTCTCTTGCATCACCATTCTTGGACATCGATGCTTCAATCTTCAACTTTTCTAATGCAAACTCATTTTCTTGGCGCAACTTTTCCAATAGAAACTCGTTTTCTTGGCGCTTAATTTCTTCTTGGTGCTTAATTTCTTCTTGGCGCTTAATTTCTTCTTGGCGCATAATCTCCTCTTGGCGTTTAATTTGTTCTTGGCGTTTGATTTCTTCTTGGCGCTTAATCTCCTCTTCTTCCTCTCTTTCACTAACTATTCTTTCTAATAAGTTTTTCACAAATCCTTCTTCATACTCGGCACTCTTTAAAACTGTTTTTTAACTCAACAACTTTCATATCTTTCGTTACCGTTTCGCCTAATTCTTCCGCCAAACACTTCAAATCTACTTTCTTTGCTTTTGCAAGAAACGCCATTTCTTTTTCACGACTCTTCAAAATAACTTCTAATAAACTTAAAACAACTTTCGAACTATTCAAAATAACTTTGTTAACTAAACTTCCATTACTATATAACTTCTTTAAAACAACTGTTAGAATATCCAAAATGATTCACTCACTATCAAGCCGTTGGCTATCTTCTCAATCTTCACAGTCCTTCAAAATTATTCGAAATCCATTGGGCCGTTTCTCCGCACATTTATGTAGTGGCCGATGATGGATTTTAATAAACTTTAAAAAAAAACTTATTTCTTTTCTTAACTACTTTATTTCAAAGAACAGACTTCACTTTTTACACCAATTCGAAAACCAATCTTTTCCATTTCTACAAAACTACTGTTGCCACCGCACATATGCTTTTACACATTCGTCTGCACGTTTTCAGTTATTTATTTAATCTGAGCGTGACCCTTACAGTATCCAATATGTTGTGAGGGAATTTTTGAAACACACACTGTAAAATAGTAGAATATTATTATTTTTAAAAATTCATTTATTTAACGTTTTAGGGGAAATTTCGCCATCGTATAACACGTTTGTCAAACATTAAATAATGTTTTTAAGTAACTGTTAGCAAAAATGTTTAGCTTTAGTCAAATTAACGTCACACTAAAGCTACTTAGAAGACACAGACTTACTTAGAAGATCCACGGAAGGGTAATTATATAAAAATATATTCCTTTGAGATTATAGTAATGAAGAGCTTGTTGTTGAAGTGTCATGAAGAATAAATACATGAATCTAGAATTTAGTTGATTTGTAGTTTCGGTTTTTAAGACTTATTTAAAAATTAAACAAAAAATTCTTTCCGATTATTTTTATATCCTTTAAAAAGTTATATTTTATGTCTAAAAATTGGTTTTCAAAAATTTTACTCTTAAATGCCAAAACTATTTTTATTAGGTAACATATTGAGTAAAATTTATTTTATTTTGGTCGAGAGTGTCTATCGCTGGTTAACAAAATTTTACTATTTTTTTTAATAAATTTAATTAAAAAACACGTTTTATGCATTATTCAATGGGCTTGTTTCAACACTTTGCTACAAAAAACAAAACAACCAATGGCATCGCAGTTCCGATCGCGTGACCTTTTATAAACCAATGAGTTGTTTTGACACTTTGTCAAAGAAAATCAAACAACCAATGAAATCGCAGTTTAGAGAGCGTGACGTCAGAACAAATATTACCATAAACTATATTCTTTGAATATTTAATATTAATTTATGAACGAAAGTTTTGATTTCCATCTAATTATTGACAAAATATGTATTTCAAATTTTTTATTTCATTGATAACGATTTTTTAAAAAACAATATTACTTTTTGGGGTTAAGGATTATGATACTTCGTAGTTTAAGTCATAGAGAAACAAATATTCTTTAAAACATAGCGTTATTAAATTTTACTCTTTATATAGACGGATACATTAACTTAATTTAGCAGCATCACTGAAAATTACAGTACAAAAGGCTATTTTTTTCCAATTGCAAAATATTTCAAGTCAATATGTATTTTAAAATATTCACAAATTCTATTCAGAAGCCAACGACGCTTGTGATGCTGCTGTCCAATTCACAGCTCTTTCGATTCTCCGAACCATAGTATTCTAAGCACCTGACAGTACTTCAAAACTGTCAAGTTTATTGAATAAATAGTGTCTATCAACGCGATGTAAAGTGTATGGTTGTGACAACCCAGCGAAATGAAATATTTATGCTGATATTATCGAAGGTAACAGGTATTTTCTGAACTATATGAAGAGCGAATGTTCTGTTCATGTATAAATATATTTTGCGCATTAGATTAGAATATCTGTTTTCCCTTAAATAACTAAAATGAAAAACTATTTATATTATACGCACACATACACATTCTTGCGGTAATTTATTTAAGTCATTTTGTTTAAAAAGTAAAATAAAGTGAAAGTAAATTTTTTCGAAGATGTTTAAAATAATTTAATTTAAACAAATATTTTAATATGAAACTGTAAAAAATACTAAATCTTCAACAAATGAAGTAAATAAGTGTCTATTTTAATGAGTACAATTATAATCATCTTAATAATCCTAGTAATATAAATATTGAAAGAAAAACAATAAATGAGGGAAGTAAAAAACTATTGTTTCTGTCAATTTCTTGAGATTTGCTATTTCAGATTATGAAGTTATACTGAATAGCAAGGAATCATAATATGTATAAAAATATCAAATAGCACTAAAAAATAAACCTTTTGCTATATATTGATAAAACATTACTTCTATCAAACATGCGTGATAGATTTTTATTCAAACAAACCCTACATTTTTAAAATATACAATAAATAAATCACTGAAAAATAAACTACAAGATTCCAAGAAAAAGGCGCACAACCCATATCACTGACAAAAAGTTATGAAATCCAATTTATCAAGTCATTTAATTTACGAAGATGAGTTGCCGACACGATGTAATCTGTAACTCCAAACCCCAACCTTCCTATAGTTATGGGCGCTGAAGCATATGTATATGCCCTGGAGGTTCCTTGGTGTTCCCTAAGATTCTATTTATTTATAGGGAAAAAAGGGAAAAAGTCATCTCTACCTGGTGTGAGATCGATCATAGGAAAAGGGAAGATGAAAGAGAGAATGGGGAAGAATGGTTTTTTGGTGCTTGTTCTGTAGTATGTTATAGAACTGCTCGTTCTCAAGGAGATAAATATACTGCCGTGGGCAAATAAAGTTCAGTAACCACAACAATGAATTGGACAATTTTGCTCTGAAATAATCAGTCGTGCAATGTACTTTCTTAAGGACTAGAGTTATATTGAGTGCTTACAACAATAGTCCAAGTCATTAGTCTAGATACTGCAGTTTACCTGTCCAAGGCAGTATAATAGACCGTTACTCTAATTTCTAGTATAGTGGATTCGACTCTCACTGTTTAAGTGAGTGGACCCGGGTTCATATACCGGATAAAGCATGGATATTTGTATTGTCTCGAGTACATGGGAAGAAGGTTCTCTTTAAGTCCATGTGGCTTTGAAAGTTTAGCAGTCGGTCATAGCGCAGTTAGCATGGGTGCAGGTTATCCGGAGAAAAATGCTTATCCAACAACATGCCAAAATTTCGAAACAAGTATCCCTCTCGGAGCAGAAGTTTGACTTCCACCCTAATGGGGCTCTAGGCCATCTGCCAACGAAAGCTACTGCACTCATGCTTTTACACTATTCTTCTATACTCATCTTCTACCCTGCCTTCTACACTATGTCCTGGAGGCACACATGTAGTAAAAAGCTTGAATGGAGAGGGAAACTGATGAATTCGTAGGTATTTAGTTACAGTACTTATTAAGTTGATACATACGTTGCATTGTAAAAAAAAATATTGCGTCAAATTCAGAATTATTGAAAAGTGAAAGCTCTATGATTGTTTAGAATAATACAAATGTTTCACTTGTATAAACATTAAATGGGTTTATTTTCATTGTATTCGCTTGCAAAAATTTTAAACGAAAGACTATTAACAAGAAAGCATTTCATGTGAAAATGAGGTTTTATTTTTGCATTAGTTCTTCGAAATATTAAAAAAATAAGGGAAATGAACACCAGAATATGGAACAATTTGAGTAGAACGACGGAAGACTCATTAAAAATTTATTTGAAAAACAAACTTAAATTATTTTTGTTTCGAAAGTTATCAATAAAGTTTTAAAATGGGTCTTTAATGACTTAAGAATACTAAGTCACGGTGAAGCATTTCCTTACAGACTAACTGAAACTGACACCAACTGCTTTTTAAAGTAAGCATCAATGCTGAAGGACTAAAAAGAACGATGGATAACGAGAGGCTGAGAGACGGGACACGTCTAATGGTTGAATGCTTCCGGTTTCCGTCCAATCAGAAGAGGGATAAAAGTCCTGTCGTTAGATGCTGAAGGTATTTTTTGCGGTTAGGTGACTGACGCGAGAGGGAACCGCCAAGAATATTTTGAGGGTTTTATGGAACTTTTGATGTGTTGCTTTTAGAAAAATGGTGTTGTTTAAATGTTTGTACAGTGTTTTATTAACGTTTGGAGTGGTGGTTTTGGTATTGGAATGTAATGTTGGATTAGAGAGAGAGGGAGAGAGAGGATTTTTTTTTAACAATAAATGTGTTTGTATAATAAGAATAAACACATACTAGTTCATATTATAAATTTATCAACCCGTATAGGTTCGTCGTCAAAACTAGAATGGATACATCTATTATAGTGGCATCACAGCTACGCCAAACATTGTCTTGTATCTCACAAACAAAATTCGCTTCTTTTGAACCGCCCATAGAAATTCGTGTTGCTTATTTCAATATTAATCAGCACTTATGGGTGATTATTTTCGAAAAATGCTTTTGTTTAAATATTTTTACAGTGATTAGATGACGTTTGGAATGTGGGGTTTGGAAATGGAATGAAATGTTGGATTTGGACCTTCTCTTTTTTAAATTTTTTGTATGATAAGAACAAATACACATATATATTTCATATATATCATAGCTCATATAATAAAAATATCAAACCGTGAATTCTATGCTTAGAGAAACACAAAAGAAAAGTGTTAATAATGCAATTGAAATCCGAGATGCAGATTTTAATGTCTATCAGTCGTTGGTAGGACCATTTTCTGTAGTGGTTTTCGCCTTTTATTGGAATGTTTTCCGATTAAGCTACCAAAATAATTGCTGATGCTTTGCTGTCGTTTCATCTTTTTGCCGTTGATATGCCGAGAACGGTAATACAAGCAGTGTCGGGCCGCATTCGTTTTCGATTTTTAGTGGGGAAGGTAAACGAAACAAAAACTTTCGAGAAGTGACTTAGAGGATTGAGCGAGGAACGGCGCGCCAGGATTCGAGGGCCCTGATTGGAGACAGCAGGGAGACGTTAACAGTGACGTCACAGACTGGGTGGAGCGAGTGGCGCAGGCGCTAGAATCTTGTTAAGATAACAAAAACAAAATTTTAAAAATAAACGAACGTTAAATGGGAAATGGCCGTCCTCGTGGACGTCGGAGTCGAGAAATTGGTTGTCCTCGGGTAATTTTTGACCGTCGAGGACGGGAGGACGGGCGGTTTTTCCAGCCCTGGACTGATTCTGCAACTGTTGCAAGAATTGCATCCATGCAGCAGTTTAGTCGACTTGATTTTCTTTGGTGTGAATAGGAAGTAAAATATTCAAGCTTCTAATTATTTTTTTTTATTTGAGAATGTGCTACAAAGTTCATCGAGTAACCACCCCCGACATTGGCATTAGGTCGAGTTTAAAGTATGTATTGCCCATCGCTCTTAACTACATTTTAATCGCGATAAAATTGTAACCTATCGAGAAACGCTAAAATAAATTAGTAAAGTTTAGGCGTAAACAAACTCGATGTCATTCAGGGTTAGTAATGTGAGGACCTTTCGGTGCCACGCAACAGAATTATATACAGTCAAACTCGGTTACAACGACACTTCGCTTATAACGCCCTGAGAGTTCGGTCCCTTTAGTTGCCCATATATATTGATGTTATATCTTGCTTATAACGACATTTTTTAAAATATCTCTTCGGTTATAACGCTAAAAATATCGGTTTATATGATATTCAAATTTCCATCTCAAAGAAAAAGATTAAAAGGAAATTTGAAATTTATTTTCCGCCTAAAAATTATTATTAACTACTACTAATAGCACATAGGGTTAAAATATTTATATTAAGATTTCATTTTATAACTAAAATTAAAAATATAAGTACATAATAAATATTCGACTGATTTACCACACTTAATATTCAAGCTTGGTTACTTGTTTTTAACATCTTAAATACCACGGTCCCTTTTAATGACGCTAGAAGCGGGTTATACTGGACATGTAGAATTAAAGATGCGATATCTCTAACGACAGTAAAATTAATTAGATATACTACTAAAAGATTTATTAATAATTCTTTTAATAACACACACAAATGTTATTAAATAAATTAATTCGACGTAGAGTTATTAAAATATTTTTAAAAAAGAATAAACATAATTAAATAACATTTAATCTTTACTATTTACAATAACAATTGAAATTTACTTTCATTTTGTAACTGTTCATTCAAAATCTATTCATGACAATCAAACAATTATATCTATGCTTTATTATTTAAATCAAAACCAATTAAAATTATTATAATGTCAAACAAAAAATTATATTAAACAGTTATAATAATTAATTATTCACAACTCTGGACACATAATCTTACCACACTTCCATAGAATTAGCACATTATGAAATAAAGTGCCAACACTGCTTCTAATAATCCATGAATCGATATTCGGAAAGCAGATTTTCATTAAAATTTGCTGCGCATTATTAATTATATCGATTTAAGATATGAGATTAAACAGGAACTGATTAATTAAACGCGGCGACATGTGTAGGTGTTGAAGCAAGTAAGAAAGCCAATCATCGAATGTTGGGATATATTAGAAAAAGAATAACTTTTTTTCTAAATCTAAGGAAATCATTTTGCCATTGTACAGGGGATTGGTAAGGCCACATCTGGAATATGCTGTTCCGTTTTGGTCTCCCTTCTTCAGAAAAGATATAGAGTTGCTTGAAAAAGTTCAGCATAGGGCTACAAAAAGGATTAAGGGTCTATCTGGTATTGATTTTGATAACAGATTAAGATCTTTAAACATGTATTCCCTGGAAAATAGAAGAGGTATAGGGGTGATTTAATTCAGTTATTCAAGTTCATAAAACAGGGAGAAATGGAGGGCTTAGGTTTTACCTTAAATAGCCATAGCAGAGAACGTGATCAGAAATTGAATAAATCATGCTTTAGAAGGGAGGTAAGAAAACATTATTTTTACAATAGAGTTGTCAATGAGTGGAATGCTTTACCAGATTATGTGGTGTATTCGAAGGGAGTAGAAGATTTTAAGAAGTTTCTTGATATTCATTGGAATCTGGTAAAGTATTAGATTTTTATTTTGGACCAACCTTGCTGGGCCTCTGGCCTGTTGTTGGTCGACAATTTTTGTATTTGTATTTGAATACCTTTATAAACCACTCGTAAATTTTTGCTGAATATTGTAAGTTAGTTATTCTGCTGTGGGTAAGTAAACTGCAGTAACATATTTTGTTATTTTCCAATATTTTTTTGTATTTTTATATGAATGGTTGTAAATGATTTCATTTTTCTTTCAAGGAACGTCACTAATACTAGAATTACGTAGCATTATTTTTTCATTTTAATTAATTAAATATCTTGACAAAGTTTATAAAAGGTGTCCCATGAAGGATTATAAGAGCTGGATAATTATTAGACAAAGTAGGATAATTATAGACACATTTTCTAACTTTGACTATCATTTTTATGTATCATAATAGTGTTTCGCCATTGTGCTTACAGCGTAACATTATATCGAAAAATCAGAGGAAGCTTAAAATTTTCGAAGTTTTCTTTGAAGTTTTTTCGGTGTTCGGTGTTTTCTTTGTGTTTTTTCGGTATTCCCTGGAAAACAGGAGAGCTAGGGGTGATTTAATACAGTTATTCAAGTTCATAAAACAGGGAGACATGGAGGGCTTAGATTTTACTTTAAATAGCCGGACCAGAGGTCATGATCAGAAATTGAATAAATCGAGCTTTAGAAGGGAGGTAAGAAAACATTATTTTTACAATAGAGTTGTCAATGAGTGGAATGCTTTACCAGATTATGTTGTGCATTCGAAGAGAGTAGAAGATTTTAAGAAGAAACTTGACGGACATTGGAAACTGGTAATGTATTAGATTTATTTTGGACCAACCTTGCTGGGCCTCTGGCCTGTTGTTGGTCGACAATTTTTGTATTTGTATTTGTAAGAAATAAGGTATTTATGGAGCTTTATGTTTGCGGATTAACGTTCCACCAATTTTTAACAGTGTAGAAAACTCGAAATAGTCTATTTTAGTATCGTTTGATTGTTGGCTTCACCTTTAGATGGAAAAAAGAATTTCCCTCAACCCCTAAAAATATCATAATTAAATGCAATGTTTCATGTAAACAAATGCTCAGTTTAATACAAATAGAAAAGCATGAAAATAGTTTTTTAAAACATCCCTTGTATGCCGTTACTAAAAATAAATTTGTGTTAACAAATTTCAAATGTTGTTATTCTTTACTTAAATATCACTTTCTCACTCCTAAAAAAACACATCTAATCGCAGTTAAAAAAAACACCATTAATCTTCATTACAAGCTCCAAAATCTTAATAATAACAAGCATATTTCAAAATAGCTATTTCAAGTAAAACTAATGCGGAAAACCCACCACCATAGTCTAGAAATATTTCATAAGGCCGCACAATAGTTTTCTGAAATCGATATATATGATTAATTTCTCCTCTGCCTCCAGTGATTCAATCATACGTTATTCTCCCTGCCCTAAATCCAATAAGACAGATATGCTTACTTACCACTTTCCAGATATTTCATAAAAAGTGGATATTTTTCTTCCCTCCAATTGTATGAAAAGATGACATTGTGGGACATTCTATTGTATTCATAATAAATGTTCATGAGATAAGGATTTCATAGAGTTTAGAATTATTTCGAAATCATTTTAAGTTAATCTACACTGTTAAAAATTTTATGCTTGGCTTCACCATGATATTGGTTCCCAGTAGCTGTAACGGCTTTGTGGTGAAATGTTTCACCTTTTTTTCGGTGTTTGGTTGAACCATTTTTCTGGATTTGGAAACAAAAACCTGAGAAATGGTTCAATCGAATACCAAAAATATGGTTTAACGTTTCGCCACACAGCCGCTGCAGCTACTAGGAACCATATTTTTGGTGAAACAAAGTGCCTAATTTTTAACAGTGTATGATTTTTTTAATGTTATTTTTTATGTCGAATAAATCACTCCATAAAGTAACGCGATCAAATTTATTTAGAAAAAGACGATTTTAAAATTAAAAAATGCTGATATTTATCAATTGTTTTTATGTAAAAAAGTTGAAGAAAGAAACTAAAGAAATAATTTCCCGATATTTCAAAAGTGAATATTTTTCTTTCCTCAAATTGAACGAGAAGGGGAAATTTTGGGATATTCTATATAGTTTTGTATTTGTAAATAATGATCATGAGGAATGGATGTGATATAATTTAGAGTTATTTCGGACTTATTTTAAGTTAATGTATGATTTTCTTTTTGTTATAAATTATATATTTTTTCTGTTGAATAAATCAAAATGTAAAGTAAAGTGATCAAATTTATTTCGAAAAGTGACGATTCTAAAATGTGAAATTGCTGGAATTCGTTAGTTATTTGTTATGTAAAAAAAGTTGAAGGAACAGACCAAAGAAAACTACTTCTCTATGTTTCATAAGTAGTTATACCCCCCCCCCCTCAAATTGGATTTGAAGAAGCACATATTTTGACATTCAGTAGTGTTCTGTATTCGCAATAAATGTTTTTGTGTTACGGATTTTATAGAATTTAGAATTATTTCGGAATAATTTTAAGTTAATCTATGATTTTCTTTTTATAAAATAATATTTTTTTATGTTGAAGAAATCACGCGATAAAGTTACACCATATCTCTAGAAAAGTGTCGATTTCAAAATATGAAACAAAATGCGGGAAATCGTCAATTATTTTTTATGTAAAAAGAAGTTAAGGAAACAAACTAAAGAAATTCAAAGATTCTGATTTAAATGAATAAATATCTTGAAAACTTAATTATTCATGAATAAATTAATAAAAACTCAATTATATTAAATGCACAAGGGATGCACATTTCTATTCAGTTTTTTTTTATGTTGCGACCGAAAATAACGAAAAGAAAATCTATCCTGGCTTATGATAGTAAAAACATTTTCATATAATTTTTTTGTGACAGAGTAATAAATAAAAAAAACATAACATACTTTAAAAAGAAGTGGGAAAAATCTTAACTTTTTGCCGTTTATTGAATTAAATTATTTATCAAAAGAAAAAGTTTCTACTAATTTAATTATTAAGCTTCGAAAATACTTTATTTTTATTAAAATTAAAAATATCTTAAAATATAAGTTGTATTTTTATTTCTCTCTCGAATAGTAAGTAATTACTTTTCATTTCCTGCCACAATGCGGAAACGAACATATTCAATATTTAATTTTCAATTATTAAAATTCTAAAGACGCTCAAGTTTTTGCTTGAAAAGTTAAAGTTTAAGAAAATTATTCGGATATTTACTAAGTTTGTTTCGATTTAATTAGCATATATAACTTCAATCTTTTTACTTTAAGTGCTTCTTTAAACAAATATTTTATTGTATTTGATAATAATAAAATATAACATTTAAACTTTAAAATCTATTTAGAAAAACATGTAATTTAATGTATTTTATATAAAATGAAAGTAAGTGAAATAGCTGATATAAATGTAGCATGTTAGTATTCAAACATCAACAAAAGCTTCAATATAAAATATACTTATTATAGGCATGAAAACTTGAAGTTGCTGATATCAAGCTTTGCATTGGAATTCTAACAATAACCTAGGCCATAGATAGATAGTTTTTATGGTTGATTTCTACTCATGCCTAAATGGCCTGGATACGATCATAACATTTAGGCCTGGGTTCTGAAAGAGGATGTGAATATATACAGGAAAAGCCAATGGCAAAAATAGATTACTAATTGTTTTGAACAATGAAACTGAATTTAAGAATACAGTATATAAGCGTTAAAAAATGAAATTGACAGATGCTGAAAAAAAGAGGATGTGAATATATACAGGAAAAGCCAATGGCAAAAATAGGTTACTAACTGTTTTGAACAATGAAACTGAATTTCAGAATACAGTATATAAGCGTTAAAAAATGAAATTGACAGATGCTGAAAAAAGAGGATGTGAATATATACAGAAAAAGCCAATGGCAAAAATAGATTACTAACTGTTTTGAACAATGAAACTGAATTTAAGAATACAGTATATAAGCGTTAAAAAATAAAATTGACAGATGCTGAAAAAACAATATGAAAGGATTAAGGATAATACAAGATCATTTTTATTAATATGTTGGGTTTGCACCTGACAAACAATAAAATTAATTAAAATAACGTAAGTCACATATTTTTACGATAGTTATAAGCTAATAATCTTCATTTCAAACATTTAATCAAAATAAAACAAATTATACCTCGCATTTTTTACTTTATTTTAAACATTGAATTAAAATAAAACTTCTTATGGTATATTCTATTAACGACAACATCCCTTCCGCAAAAAATAAAAACAGATTTAATATAAAATTTATTCTATCTTATTTCACAACAAATATTTTCTATCGTAGTTTTACCCAAGGATTGAAAAGATAATGATGCATTTAAATTCCTATATTTATTTCTATTAAATATTCTATATATAATTCTTAAAATTCAATTGAAATTGCTGGTTATCGAAGAGGCTTTTAAACTGTGAAATTTAATAATAATACAAAACATTGTTATATATGAAATAAAAATAAAATCGTATTTTTTTCAAAAGATTGCATTCCGATATTCGATTCCATTTAAGATTTGAGAAAGAAGAGAGGAAAATGTAATTTATATTTATTCTGGAAATTCTGTTCATGTATTCAAAATATGGTTCAATATCAACAAACTGAAAATTCAATTGAATTAAAAAAAGGATTTTTCATAAAAAAAATGTTGAATGTAATATACTTTAGAGACATATTTTAGAATCACTATTTATTTGTAGGATTGAGATTTATTTGGATTTATATAATGCTTAAAAATGTAGAGTTTATAAAGAAAAGAAACATATTTAAGTTGATATATTTAAAAATAGATTTTCTTTAAAAATAGATTTTTATTTATAATTTTTTAAAATAGATATTTTATGTGGGAAATAATTGCTTTATTTCCCAAAAATGTATTTTAAATATATTTTTACATGAGATTTATTCATGGAAATGATATGTAAATGGAGTGTCGTTTTCTTAAGCCCTGAACGATTGGATATTTTTCAAGTAAACGGTGATAAAAGTGGCTATTTTTCATTTATGAAAATTATGTAAAAATCATGCGTATGTCTAATATATGTATTCATTTGTAATATTTCATTTGTTTTTAGCTTGAAATTAAAAAGATTTAATCGTATTGGAGTTTTAATTGCCGGATTTAAGTTTGTTTTAATCTTATTGGCACGTTACTACTGAACAAACCTCCTGGAAATATCACGGGGGAATAGAGGGCGAAACCTTAGGCCTTCCGTCGTTTTCACGGGAGCGAGACTGAAGGGGTCAATTTTATTATAAAAAAGTGGGGTTTTTACATTTCTCGTAAAAAGCGATGCATTCCATTAAATATCAGAACTATAAAAAATTCTAATTTAAAATTTTAAAAAAGCTTTTTACCTTATAACACCTGAGCAACAAACACGTTGTTCTCAAAAATAATTTTCACTTACGAAATAATTTATTTAAAAGTAATTAATTATCTTGCTTTAGTTCCTTCCTTCCAGATTTCATTCCTGCATTTCCTTCATCGGGGCTTTGTTCCGACGTGACATTGATTCAGCCATCTAGGCTCGAGAAAGGATTTATTTTTATTCAACTCTTTGGTTGCCACTAAAAAAATTCCATCGTATAAAAAAACAAATCCTTAAAAGGAAGGAATGTTCAGTGCTTAGTTATAATTCAAAGAAACGTAGCCGAGAACGTGATCTGGTCGCAAATTAAATATCTTTCTTGGTTGTGTTTTGGTATAATATTTAATGGTGTTCAATGCTTGGTCACGTACCTATAAAAATGTATTTTCTTGAAGAGGATATTTTAATTAAACCTTTCCTGAGACATACATTAGCCTGTACGATTAAAAGTGGTACTTATTCTTTCATACTTCGAATGGAAGTTTTAGTTGACGCTTTTCAGATTTTCTCACCAAGAACCTTAATTTTAGATTGAGTTGTGAAGGTATAAAAGAAAACAAGTAGGTTTCTTACAGAATCTGTCACTTTAACCGCTTCCACACAGTATTTGTGCTCAACAAAAAATGCACTATTTATACACCTCTGAAAAAAAATCGCCAAACAGGGCCTTCAGCTTATAATTTATTTCTAATTCAAACTTTTAAACGCCAAAATTAACTATTTTCATTAATCTTCTTTCGCAAATTAATAATTACTCATTACCGTTTGCTGAATTTGTTTGAAATTCGAAAAATAATGATGCAACTTTTTGTAATAAAAATCTTTTAGTCGCCACAATTTCCCATATTCATTAACTTTCTTTCGAAAAAGAGAATAATAAATAATTAGTAAAATTGATGCTCTAAAAATATAAGCGAACTTTCGCTAATTTTTTTATTCAAAGTTAGAATTCTCTATGCATACTTCCTCAAACATATATAATGAACCATCAAAAAAACTCTATTGTGATATTACAACAATCCAAACTAAATTATATCACATAAATAAATATTCTTTCAAGAGTTTTATTTTTATTTTAAATAAAGTTTCTCGTACGTTTGACGAAATGGCAACAGTGAAAATATTGAATAAAAATGAAATTTGCATGTTATTTCAATGTGGATTAAATTTTTAGTTTTTTAAATATTAAATATACTTCTAATTTAAATTTTTTGAAGAAATTTGGGATGTAGCCTAACCTGATTGTTTGCTTCAAAATGACGTATCCCACTTGTTTGTGCGACTTGCGGTTCGTTCTGTGAAAGTGGTTGACAGACGGACAGACAGACTGAACGATTATAATACCTTCCACTTTTTACGTTAGAAACGTAGTGTGGAAGCTAAAACTGGATGAAAAGAATTCGCAAGCCAGTATACCCATGGTATTTAAAAATGTTCCACGAGTTTGAATATTCTTTATATTTGTTGCCTTAATGAAAAGTATTATTAAGAAAACTTCTAAAGTAATATTGCATGAAGTACTTAATATTTTATATTGGTTTCATGTTGTTAAAAGTTTTTTTAAAGCTATAAAAAGATATTATTGATCAAATAAAACCCTCAATCTTCAAACTAAAATTATCACAATCAGTTGCTCATTTAAATAAAAATACGAGAGTTTTAAAATAATATTCATTTCAAACTTGAATAAATTATGTTTTAAAACATGCATTCACATTACATTTCACGATACATACATTTATATTATATTACGTTTAACCGTTATATATGTTTTAAAAATCATGCATCTTATTTTTTTAAGTTTTCAATAAAAAATTCCTCCCTTCGTAATTTAAATTAAACCTGGCAACAGAAAGTGGAACCCATACTGTTTCTTATAACAAATAGTGTCCAATGTTTTATATCCTTATAAATAAAAAAACGTAAAACCCATTAGACTTGACAAGAAAAAAGGCGATAAATTTTAAAAGAAAGATAAGAGGCTTTTATACGAAGATTTTCTAATTTCCCTCGGGATTAAAATATTCTTTACTTTACACTGTAAAGGAATTTAAGTCTGAGTACAGACGTAATTTATGCATTTATATTAGTAGTACGGTTCTTGAACTTTCATCATTTCTTTGCTTGTTTCAAGTCGTTTATTAAAAATGTTAGACTTTTGAAATTATTAAAATGTTAGTAACAATGTTGTTAGTAATCTCTAACTTTTAATTTTTTTATAAAAAATATATATTATGCAAATTCAAAATAGTGTGATAATCTGAAAATGGTTCTAGCTACACGCCTCAGCAGGATATAAAGTGATAATAAAAAGTTATTTGGTGACTTAAAAAAAAATCAATTAAAAATTAACACATATTTTGCAAATAAAGAAACCATATTAAAAAATAAAATTATAATATTATTAAAATTTTAGTTCCTCAAAACTAAATAAAGATTTATTTAATAAACAACCTACGAAATCTCTTTTAAGTAGCGTAGACATATGACAAAAAGTATTTGAGCCATATTTCACGTTTACATTTAGGTCATAAATCTTTTTGACGTTTATAATGAGGCATTTGAGCAAGAGAAATTTAAATCTGTTTCCGCAACTAAAGCATCAATCTTTATGGACTATGATTGATAAATCGATTGATGTGACATCTGCTTTAGGGATGAATTTTTAAACTTTAAACCTATCCGAACCTTTAAACCGATATTTTAAGTGATTGAGTTATTTATTCCAGAAAATGCTAAAGATAAATTTGAAAACGTTTTGTGAAATGTATTAAAGGTCTACGGTGTTGTAAGCACCGGCATACATTTAATGCCAACTTAACAGTCAGAAGAACTGATGTTTGCTTTTTGTGTTAACTCCGTTAATACGAAAACTGCATATAGTTTCGACAATTTATTTTAAACACAAGAGCTTGGCATGGAAGGAGTTTTATCTTTTTCATTATATTTGTTTGCTCATTTGCAAGATATTATTTTGTTGAATCGATATTTATATATTCATACAAGAACGGTTCAATGGAGTTTGTCAAAAAAGAAATTGAATTGTTCATTGCAACTTTTGGCAATAATTTTAGTTAACAATCTAAGTGTTTTAGCCTTTTTCCAACAACATTTAGTCAACATCACATATCTGTAAACTCTTTAAACTAACAGATTACTAAAATAATTGAATAAGTATTAAAATGTTCACCGAAGAGAATGTACTATTTAGACCCTTTGTTTCTTTACTACATCAAAACTAATACTGAAGCTTTCTCGGCACTTTAGTAGCGAAAAGTCAGTACTTACATTAAATAATATCGGACTTACGTCTTTTTTATATACTAAGCTTTTAAATTTGCAGGGGAACAAAAGGGGAATCAATTTTTCTTCGTTTTATGAAAAGTTTTAACAAATAGTCAATAAACAGTGGAAATAATTTTTAGATTAAATTTCTTAAAAAGTATATTTAAAACGTGATTTGTTAATTAAAGATTTGATCACAAAACATTAGTTGGTTTTTTAAAAAAATGTTACTAAATTAAATACCAGAATAATTAGAATTTTAACGATTACAATACTTTGGTGTACTTGATCATGCTAATTATTGTCAGTAATAATTAATATATACTTTTTAAATAATTCTAAACAGAAGTTTCAAAAAGGTTAGTTTTTAATAAAAATACAAAAAATATTTATATATAGCTTAGAAAATATATCTTACATAAATACAGTACAGTAATAACTACCCTAGATCAAATACTCCGGTTTCAACGTTTAGTACATTACGTTTACAACAGTACAATACCTGTTTTCTTTTACTAAGTACCTAAATGTCATCACGTTTTTCATGCATAAATAATAGTACTATTCATAAAAGAGATTACCATTTCATTGATCCAGACGTATGCGTGATCCGTTCAGACTTCGTGCTTTGGAGGAAATAGTAGAACTGCAAAGTGCGAATTGTCTTTTACAATCCAACCTTCTAAAATCGTATTTCGGCGAAAACAAAGTAAAACATGTTATCACCATAGTGGGGAGTTCGTGCTTGTCGATTTAATTGAGTTTATTTTTGGAAGAACATAAGACATTCCCTGTTTGAGAATAGAGCGGGGGCCCGAATGGCCGAGTGGTTTGGACCATTACGCGAGCAGTCTGCGCACTGTAACGGGTGCGGGTTCGATTCCCGCCTTCGACCTGGGTGTATATTCCTTTCTCTGAGACAGTAAAAATTCTTTCTGTGTCTGTCTTACTTGACGAAGGCTTCATAAGCGGGTCTCTTATCAAGCACACAAGCCGGAATATATATGTAGTAGTAGTATGAGAATAGAGCTTCCTGTAATGGTGAGGGATTAATAGACGGTAGTATATTTTTACTAGGGATTGTAGTAACGCGTTACTTGTAACAGTTACTTTTTTAGGTAACGCCGTTAGACTTTTCAGAAAGTAATTGTAACTATAACCTTAGTTACTTTTAGCGGTAACGAAGTAACGAAAAATTTCGTTACTTTTCCAAATCTCACGCCGCTCTTCACGGATATTTCCGGCACAGTTCGGCTTACACAGAAAAAAAAGTTTTGTTGGGAAAACCAAATTTTTTTTGTTGACGTGTTTTGTTGACTAATTTTGTTGACTTAACAATATTTTACTTGTCCCAACAAAGCGAGTATTTTCACCACAACAAAACTCATTTGGTTGAGGTAAGCTCGGCCTGCAATTGGCAGTTTCTAACTGTGACGTCATGGCGCCTGTCATCAACGGCAAATCAAAGAAAATTAAGCGCGCCATTCGCCCATTATCGGGGCGAAAGGATTTGATTGCTATTTTCAAATGTAACTTGGGGCCGTAGTGAGCCTAGTGGTCAGTGTCTCGGTCTCGAGATCGGAAAGTCCCGCGATCGAGTCCCGGTACCACTGAAGACCTACCTAGTATATGCGGAGTATGTGCTCGTTAAATCTGTTGGGTCCGAAAGTCCTGTGGTCGGTCATTGCCATTTTTGGTTGAATGAACAAAACCATTTGGTTGAATCAACAAAATGATTTCAAAAAAAGACACAAAATGAATTAAAAATTTGTAAACAACAAAATTTTTGTTGGTATGTTGAAATTAAATTTGTTAAACCAAAAAAAATTTTTGTTGTATTTTATGTTAAATTTAAAATTAAACACTTGAACACACGCTGAATTCTCGTTCTTAACTTTTTCCGATTGTCCATTTTTCAAAGTCTTGGTTCCCCTTGAAAAACGGAAAGATGGCTAAATTTCAATTTTTATTATAACTTTCTAAATTTCTAAAATTAACGATGATTAAGTTACTTTTCGTATGACTGAACTGTAACAGAGTTACTTTTTCATGAAATAACTGGAACAGCGTTACTTTTAAAAGTAACTTTCCAATCCTTGATTTTTACCTTTTTTTAAAGAACCTCCTTTACCACTTTTATCTTTGAAGGAAACTCTTACCTTCATGGGTCATTAGCACGATCAAGAAATAAAAAGACACATAAGTCTATTTCAGACATTGTTCTCAAGGTAAATGATTTGCTATTTCATTTGAGTCAGTAACATTCTTCGTTTTAAATTGTTCTACCCAATTCCTCGCTATGTTGGGCTCTAATCACTCTCTCACTTTGAACTACTTAATTTTCACAACTGTTTACATATTTCATTGTTTTAACAATTGAAAATTTTGAACATATCGATGATTACATTTCCATCGATTCCATTCGCATGATCGACACTAATTATGACACTAAGATGACACTAATTATATTTCTTTTGGAATTAACTAAAAGTATAAGGCAATGAATAATATTAATATTTTGTAATTACGTTACATAATAAGAAAATGCAAATCATACTTCTATTAATACAATTAATATAAGAATTTACTTTTGCTGTTTGGATTCCATTCGAAATACTACCTTTCCACTAACTTCTCTATCAGTTCTTTGTTCAGTATCTTTTGTGTGAAAGCAAAGTATCAAATTAAATAATTTTATAGCAAGTTTTTTTCAAAGATTATATTAAAAAAACCCTGATTTTCTTTGAATTATTTTTCCATTTTTATAAAATTGTTTAAAAAATCTTATATTCATCAATAAAAACTTTATTTTATTTTTCGGCATAAAATTGTTTTAAACAAAGAGATATTACGCTGTATTTCTGCTGACATAGCACTTTTTTACGGCAACCGCACTTTTATATCTGTTTGTCTTATGGATAAAAACCCTTTACAAGAGTCTGCAAAATCAGTAGTTCAGAAGATATGATATGCCATGGATACTCTTAAAAAGTGCAAGGCTTCAAACGTAACTGTAATTTTAAGATTCTTTTACAGCAAAACGCTCTATTTTCAAATCTGAATCCATTCCACGTTCTAAGAATCGCGTCGAGTTAAAAGAACACAGCAGTTCTAAACTACTTCGATCATAACCTTCCCAAACGGTTCTCTTGTCTTTGACTCCAGACGAATAAAAAATTCTCACGTTTTGCAGAGTTGCCAGATTCGGAGGAAAGTTTATCGTTTGGTGAAATTTCAAAGATTTGTCAAAGAGATTTTTAGAAAAAGAAAGTGGTATTTTTCTGCTTTTTTGAAAGGAAGCATCCAAGTGTAAAGTGTAGCTATTAAGGGGTTGGTTGTCTTTTGTTGGGGTATTTTGGGGGATAATGCACCTCTGATTTTGAAGCATTCTGTACCACCCCCTGAAGTGATACGGTGGTAGGAGCCACCCTCAACACCGAGCCGAAGACTTCATTGCTTCCTTATGCGGCATGGAAGAGGGCAGCACTACTACCACGCTTCTCTTGTTTAAGTCTACTACGTGAGCATCCCCGCTCGAGGACAGTACACATGTTTCCTGTTTGAAAGCAACGCGATAGAGAGCAGAACTACCACCACGCTGTCTCTGTTGGGTCTACTACTCAGGTCCCCTCATTCGAAAGCAACGCGATAGAGGGCAGCAATACCGACCGTAAGTGGATCCTATCTATTTTTTAGAGACAGAGGCCAACTATAGGATCCCAGACGGACTTTAACGTGCAGCAGTCACCATTAGCGTACACGGTGGTCTTCGTCCAGTAGGGCTTGAACTCGCAACCTAAGGTATGTCAGTCCAACACTCTACCAATCAGGCTATCTCGGCTAAGGGGTTAAAATAATCAAGTTTAAAATAATCGGGGATTATCTTCAACACACATTCAAGGTTATTGTTTTAAATGGTTTAAAATGTGAGTAATATCAGAGTTTAATTCAAATTATAAGTGGTAATAGTAGTCTCGTCAAAAGTCGCAGGTCTCGTCAAACTAGTTTAGAATATAGAAACATAGTAGTTCTACATTCTGAGTCAGTTTAGCGAGACTTGCGAAATTGGGACTCAACTGAACGAATACCTAAAACAATAATTATAGCAGCCTTGCCATACAGGAAAACTGAAATTCTTACTACCCCAAGAAACCCCTAGTAGCTCACCCGCCAACCTTATATATTTTGATGGGACCATCTCGCCAAACGATAAAAAGGGTGCTTGGAATTCAAAGAACGTTTCTTTTATATTTCATCATCAAAGAAAGCCGACTGCTATTCGAGGATGGATATATTTATGGCTGTGTGTCTACCACGCGCATAAACTTATTGATCGACGTATGTACCAGGAGAAAAGGGCATCTATATAAAATTCTAAGAAAAAGCGTACGAAATTCGTATCTACTCAGCATGTGTGGAGGAAATATTATGAGTGCTTTCCCGTTATTGTGATGAGAGAGAGCTTCTATGGTGTAGGGCTGCATTAGAGTAAAGTGGAGGACTTATCGTGATCGAAAAGTGACGCTTCTGCCATGTTAACTCAATGGGAATAATGCCACTTTTTGGTGTACGATGCAACATAGAGTTTGAAATAGGTTATGTTTGGATAAAAGAAAGATAGGAATGTGAAAGAGAGTGTAACTAGAATTATGGCTGAATATCTTTTGAAGTTTCATCAGTTGTTGTGTCATAATTATTTACCGTTCGTTCTAAAATTTTATAACTTTTTTTTTGTTTCTGGCGAAAATGTTTCTAGGAAATATTCTGAGGGAACATTTATCAAATTGCTAAAATTATTTTCTTTACTATTTAAGGGCTTCTAAAATTCTTTTTTTTGGACATTCAAGGACGCTTTAAAAAACTTCTTTGAATTTTACTGTTGAGGAAACGACCAACTTTGCCTTTTCATATTTAATAATAATTTTAAGTTTTTAATTGATAATCGTGTAAAAATTGAATAAAACTAAACAGGCGAAAAGTTTTCAATATATTTCAAAACCTTTCGGATTGAAATAATGTAATTCTCTTACATAGGGAGGATGTGCGGAAACTATGCCTGAATTTTTTAAAATCTTTAAAAATCCACATCTGACCTTATTCAAAGCTAATAACTTTTATACAGGTATCATTAGACTAATCATTCCTTCTTTAACTATTTAAAATACTTAAAACAATTAATATGGAAAAATAAAAGACTTTTAAAATTGACCCTAAGAACAATAACGGTATTGTTCAGTACAAAGTTCCAGCAGCTTTTGTACATCTGCGGAAAATAAAACGCTTTACTCCTCAAATGGTAAATATGAAGATGTGGATTGGTTTTTTCCGCAGCTGTACTAAGGGCCATTGTCTTGAATTTACTCGCAGGTACACGGTGACCCTAGATTCGTGCATCCCTCTTCTATTGGTTGTCTAAGTATAGCTCAAGATTGCAAAAAAAAATCCTATCGCATGATTGAAGCCAATTTACTCCAAAGTAACGTAACTAACGTGGCATATTAATATTTTACAGTGCAATTATTTACTATCTATCGGAAATATTTAAGTTTTTGGATGCTTTTACGATACTAAATCCATTCTTGACAGCTTAGAGCAACGTATATCGCTTCAGAATGGTACGATTTCTGTCAGCTTTCTTCTTATTGCAGTTTAGACAATTTTTTTTTATCGGAAACAAAGGTTTTTATATTCGGAACTTAATATATGCTTAAATTACTTGGTCCTACACTAAAAAAATGATTGTATTTTTTGAAATATTATAAAGATTGGAGCACTTTTTTCTAAACGGCATTGTTGGAATTCTTGCCCCGTGAAATTTTGGAAAACCTGCCCCGTTGCCATATTTTGACTATAATAGTACCTTGACGATTAGAGGCTTAAGTTATTTAGAAAACAAATACATATTTAAGTAGAGAAAAAGGAAGCACCTTTTATTATACGCAATGATAAAATTGTAAGTTAAATGAAAGTACTTTTAATTTAGGTTCGGATGTAAGCATAAAAAATCACTCAACGTTGAAAAAATGATAAAACCAACTCTAATGAAACTATTACAACAGAAACTGTACAAAGATTCTTGTGAGTGACATAAGCCGTGTTGCTTCATAAACCAAGCAGACAGTTGGCGTTCCCCAACTGCTCATTTCCAATATAAGGCCTGGTGGAAAACTTACCCCATGGGAAAACTAGCCCAAGTCTCCCCTACTTATGGTTCAATGAGTACTAAAGACATTAATAACAGTTGTTTAGAGTAAAATGTATTTCTAATGTTTTTTAAATGTTATTTTGCTGTGAAGTGATAAAGCGTTTGTAAATTCAAAATACTTACTAAGACCATCTTTAAAACTTTGTTTAGAAAATAATGATTTCCACTATGTGATATAAGGATTAGAGAAAGTCTAACTTAGTTCAAATAATCTTAATCGGATTAAATAAAACTGATAAACTTGCGTCTCACAAGCGTAACAAATATTTTAAATCCCTGCAACATGTTTGAACTGAAATATATTTTTGAACAAATCCTTGTGATTGTAATAATATGGAATAAAGCAGGAATTTTCAAACACTTCGAATGTTTGTGAATTCTAGCTTATAACCTAACATAAAGAGAATTTTCAATTTCAATTCAATTTATATTTAATGATCAAATTTGAATACAAATGAATTGCTTAAATATTAATTATTGAAAAAGCAAATTAAATGGTTAAAATGTGGAATATGTGTTTATTATCTCGCTATTTTTCGTAAGCTTACAATACGCTTAAGAAATGTTTAAATAAATATAAGGTTTACAAAAATCATCAGTAAAATAATAAAACTTAGAATAGCTCCTTTAATTTGATGTGGTAAATAAAAGGAATAATTTAATGACTGCGAACTAGGACAATGATAAGAGTCAACTTAACTATTAAGGCGCATTAATAAAAATAGACTCATAAAAGTGTTTAGTAATTAAATATTAACCACTGTTTGCAAATAAATAGGCTATTTAAACATTTTAAGCACAATGAAAACATTTATGAGAAAATGGTAAAAAATAATACTATTTTATCAACAAAAAAAACCTCAAACTTTGTATCAAAGTGGCAATTCTGTATTTAAAAAAGACGACGTGTTCTTTGACTAAAAAGTATTACAACATAACATCAATGGTGAAATCTTGGGGAAAAAAGTTTCTTTTGAAACCCAACAAGTAACCGAAGCTCTATAGTAACATAAAGAAAAGTTTAAAAAGAAGAATTTCAAAGAGTAATTTATGCGATGCGAAGCAACAAAAAGAAGTATTGCTTCATATTCGCTTTCAATGTCGTACTCTTATAAATTCTTAAGAGTTTAATAAATTAATTTTAAATATCTAGATGTTTAGAGTTTGTGTTAAATCTCTGTCAAGAATTTAGAAACAAGCATCCCTAATAACATCATGTGTGGCATACACTCAACGATCTATAATATAAACTAGATAAACTGCTAAATATTAAGAAAACGCGACAGATATAAGAAATAACTAAAAATTGCTTCATTTTTAGATTCATACAGAACTTTATCGCTAAATAAATTGTTGATGAAATGAAAAATTAAATGGCTTTGATGAATTGTTTAAAGGAAATAAAACCAGCACCTAAGTTGTATAAGAAGTCAAATAATCATATCCAGGTATCTGGAGTGTTTTCTTAACCTTTTGAATTGCATCCAGTTTTATTATAGATCATTGGATATTAGTCAAAGAGTGTTCTATAGTAGGGTAGAGGAACGACTCGTACTGAGCTGCCATCGGCAGCCATGGCTCACTACGGAGCCCGAATAGAGTGGCAAAAGTGCTAGTTAATTTATAATTTTGAAACTGAGAAAGGAAGTACACCCAGAGCAAAGGCGGGAATCGAACCCGCACCCATTACAGCGCATGGACTGCTAGGGGTATGGCCTGCGATCCAAACCACTCGGCCATCGGCCCCACATGCCACCCTATTGTCTCCGTGTTGGTCCATGGTGCTGTTGCCAGGTTCAGTCTCTACCCTACTATAGAACTCTTTGATATTAGTCGATGCTAATTTTTTGGTAGATATGAACGTGAATGCACACAGACTCATTCGGTTCTGACTGCGCGATAAAAGCATCGACTATTTATATCGCTGCGTTCTGCCCACACCCTTATAACTGATTCGCATGCAGAGCACTTACTTCCAGAATCTGGTGATGCTGTCTGTCTTGAAAGTTTCTTTGAGATTCGGTAATCCGGGGACTTTGGGTCCGCCTGGTTGGGGCTCCGAGGCTTCAGGAGCCCTCCTAAAAAGGAAAACATCAGTAAGATTGTTATCAATATAAAAATTACACATGTTAAATGTATTTATAAATATGATTATAACATTTAACATTTTGGGGGAAAAATGCAACTGAAAAAAGAACGGGATGTTTACACTGTTTTTTTTCAATTCTGAGAACACGAGCCTTTGCTATTACTTTGAGTATTAGCTGTCGTGTCAGTTTAGTTCTATAAATTGTTTTAGTTACTTTTCTTAAAGAAATTTTTAGTTCAAAACTCTAAAGGTTTAATGGAAGAAAAACTATGATCTATCTTCTTTCATATCGCAAAATAAACAATGTTGCAACTATATCAGATAAACTATATCCAAATACTCTATTATTCAAAAAAGTAATAAGTTTAAATAAATCCCATAACTTTTTTATGTTTGTGACAGTGTTACTTTTCCAAACAAAAAGAAACTGAAATATCTTCAGTCCTCTTTCGAATCTGTCAGTAGGGTTTGAATTGTTACACAGTATATATCCAGTGCAATTATTCTGCCACATTGATATTGGTTTATTTTGTAGCTTTTGATACGTAAAATCCGAATATTTTAGGTTCCATTTTTTCCCTTCACGTTTTTACGGCGTTTTGTTTTTAAATGGCATCTTCCACCTTATTAAATTTTCTAAACATTATTATTTCCTAAACATATAGAGCAAAATTTCTTTTTCTTTTTGTTTATGGGTATTTTTTATAAATAAATATAACACTAAAAACATCGATATTCAAGATGGTGTCTGGTTATTTTGAAATTTTTAAACTTAAATGTTTCGTGACTTATTAAAAAAATCGTTTTTTAGGTGTGTTTCAATGACGTATCGTATGTAACTAATTTTCCATAACACTTTCAAGGTTAAAAATTATTGTTTGAAGATGGCGTAAGCCACCATATTGTTTCAAATTTGTTTTATTTTGCTGTTATGGTGATTCTCTTACCTAGTGAAAAAATGATTACGTGACAAAGAAATAATTTCGCAAGATTTGCAAATTCATAACTATGCATTAACTCTAGGAGACCGATTAACGACTAGACATCTTTATAAATAAGAGTCTTAAAATAATCTGTAAAACTAAAATAAAAAAAACCCAAAAACATTAGTTTGTTTCCAATTAAAGAAAACGAGTATTTTCGCTATTGTTAATTTTTTTTTAAAAGAGCTAAAATCGAATTACTTTGAACTATTTAACAAGCAATTCATGTGAATATTTAAATAATATCTTTTAAAAAACGTCTACTCGAGGTAAGAATTTCCTTAAAAATACTTTTTGCATCTCCTCTGGGATATTTACTTAGAAAGACCCAGCTTAATGAGAAGGCTAAGAATTTTGTTTATTCAGTGAAAAAAAAACCATTCAGTGTAATTTTCATCTTGCCTTTTTTTTAGTAGCATTACATTGAAAATTTTACATAACTATATGCGTTTGAAAAACATTCTTTTGAGATTCTGTAAAAAAAGTATGACTTTCTGTCTCGAAGCAATTTTGTCGAAAATACGTATTATCAAAACAAATTTGTTATGAAAATGCATTTTTTTCTAAAGGTTTCTCTTTGAAGTTATAGTTAAAGATAAAAAATTGCGTTGGATAAAATTCAAAGAATTAGCAGTAAAAGAAATCCTCTATTATAAAGGAAAAAAATCCTCTATTTAAAATGTATCAATTTATTTTAAGACTATTCACATGGTTTATATTTGTCTTAGTAGAAAAGAGGCTGATATCCTACCTTATGACATTTAAAAGTAGCCAAATGGTACTAAGGTGCAGACATAATATAGAAACATCCACTCTTGTTTAAAAGGTATTTCAAAAGTTTAACATAAAATTAGCATAGAGACAAAAGCACGTGTTAAATAGAGGAAGTACTTTTATTTTTCGTTTTTAAGTCATCCCCAGAACTAAAACTATAAATGAATAAATGAATAAATGAATAAATAACAAAGAATAAATGAATAAATGAATAAAAAAATGAATAAATGAATAAATGAATAAAAAAATGAATAAATGAAAAAAATAAATAAAATAAAAATAAAAATGAATAAAATGAATAAAAACAAAATTCCCTAAGGGTCTCAGTAGAAACACATGACCCTTCCCATGCGTTAATCCTCACTTGTTGAAAAGATAAATCGAGTTTCAAGTGCAGGACTTTCTCGTAACTACTGATATCATTAAATAAATGGATGATCGTAAGGGGTAAACATGCGTGAAATTACACTTGTATGATCAACTACTGGAATCCAATTTATACCTGAGAGGCACAGGTATACATTTCTATTGTAACGTTAGTCATAGTAGAGTACTAAAAGAATATACATAGTAGAGTACCTTTATTGTATTTGTGTTGTTGTTACAAAGTTTTTATTTTTTATTTTATCTGGTTTTTTAAACGAGTTTTGAAAAAAAGAGAAAATTAATTCGATTAAAAGCAGTGAATTTATTGTTGGGGAAATCATTTACAACGGGTTTATTTAATTCGGGTTTTTTTTTATCATATATAGACACATTTAGGATAAAAATTGTAATTATTTTTTTATAATTTATAAACTTATTACTTTATTCTCATATTATTAAATATTTTATAAAACAACACAAAGTCATAAATAATGTAACTCAAAAACTGAAGAGCTTAGTGGAAGATCGTGCTAAGTGACATTTTTGAAAAAATTGAGATTTTTGTGTCAATGAACCTATTAATCCGATCTTTTACGATAACAAAAGTTTCCCCTTTTTCATGATCTTAAAGCAAAGTATATATTTTACCGTTTGAAAGTGCCTTTTTCTAACGGATTTAAGTGCCAACTAAAAAGTTGGAAGCTCCTTTTCTAGTTTTCACCTTTTTGTCACTTAGCACGTTCTTCCACTAAGCTCTTCAACTGTGAAATGTTTTAAAGACATTAGAAATAGTTTGAAAATTAAAAATTTTTTTATCTGAAGATACAACGATTAAAATGCATTTGGTTAACCAGAAAATTAAAAAAAAACATTAGTATAAATGTTATATTTCTGCATCTATTTCCCTATTTTATCAGATACTTTATAATCATAATAAAGTAACAAAATCTAAAACTAATTACATCGATAACTTAGAACCTGAAACTAGTTACCACAATACCTAATTAACTAATCACCATTTTCAACACAAAACTAGGATAACAAATTCTAAAAAAATACACTATCAATGTCTTATATCAAAAACACACCATCTATTTCCTGAAACATTCCCAAAATCCCATCACACAGAGCCATTAAAAAATTTTAGAAGCCAGCCTCAATTTCAGCAAAGTCCCTTATCAATTTGGCGTGAAATCCTTCCAAGATTTACTAGGGAACGAGTATTTGGTGCCAAGGCAATTTCAGACAAATCCCGTTGACAACTCGTGTGTGGGAACTAAAATATCGATCCCAATAGAGAATTAACTCCCTATTGGATAGACCCTGAAATATTTTCGTTAGATGTAAGCTTCCCTTACAGTTTTACAAAGTATACAGTTTTTGTTTACCGTTTTTAGGAAAAGAAAAGAAATTATATGCTTGAAATTTAAAATTTTATGGAAGATCTGTACACTGACTGATTCTCAGTTATAAGAAATAGTTAAACTTTCATAGCAGATACCTTGCAAAACAGGACCCACGCTATTTGAATTATTGTATAGGCGTTTTTAACTGACTTTTTTTGTCATGTGAATATTAAAATAAAATATACAATAGAATATTATTATTTTTAAAGTTAATTCCCAAATATGGGGGATAAAACCTCAATGGGCATGTTTCAGGTCTTGTGTGGCAAAAGAAATGCTTAATGAATTCTTTCTCGAGACTCGATTGGTGAATTAATGTCACGTGAGGACAGAGCAACAATTGAAACATCGTAGGTAGAACAGAAATGAAAGATGAAAAAACGTCACCTGGAAACAAGCCTATTACATTGCTTAGTAATCTAAAGAGGATTTTTTTAGAACTAATTTTGAAGAATATTGGTAGAATAACACGTAGTAATGAAGTATGCATCTATAATAATAAAAGAAAGAGTCTGTGTGTTTGTCTTCGGATCGTAAAAGACCTACTTATACTGCCCTCAGAAATTCGAAATTTTTAAGATAGATTCCCTTTAATACCAACGTGTGCAACTGAGGCTTAGTTTTTTCATATTTGTTCCATTTTTAGAGAAAATTCGAATTTTCTGAAAAAAAAATATACCACTTTCGCTCAAACCCAATCAGTTTTTCTCTTTCCTGATGCCATCGGCTGAAAAAATTAAATAAACTTTTAACGAAAACATTTAAAATTCAAAATGTTTATTTTATTCTTTTGCCATTACTTTCAGAAACTAAATTCATTATTTGAAAAATAATTGACATGTTTCAAGTGACGTAATTCCACCAGTCTTCATTCCCGGATTTTATCGTGGGTTTATTTGATGATTTTTTCATTGATTTTTCTGTTGACTGCATGTATGTATATTTAAGCAATAAATGTATAGTTAAGCTATTACTGAACTATGATGGTTAATAAAGGCCATCTCACTAGAGCTGCATATTAGAGTTTTACGTCTTTATTTTTTCGCCAAATACGTTGCCAAACTCGCCAAATTATTAACTAAAACTAGCCAAATGGGCAATTTCTTTTATAAATAATTTATGGTCGGTTGTTCGAAGGTCATTGTGTTAGAGCTGTATAATGGGTGTGTTTGTATCTATATATATTTTCTCGCTAAATTATTTCCCAAAACGCGCCAACTGAGCTAAAAGGTTTTATGTATTTATGAGGGAATTGTGCTGACATTTATGAGTGCGTTTTATAGCTTATTTTTCATTTTGGAATTTTAAGGCAATGAAACGGGATTTTATAATTTATAACGAGCGCGAACAATAACATAAGTTTATGATCCTATTACAGGTTATATAGTACACATATTTGGAACGATTTGATATTTTTTATTCCATGCGAAGAACGGGTATAAATTTGCTACTTTGTAATATAGAATACTTAAACATTGCAGAGCTAAGAAATATTAATTGGAAATTATTTACAAATTTCAAGAATATACTTTTAATATGAAAGTCAGTAGAATAGTGAGTAAAACAGAAAGGCTTGAGTGTGTGGTATTGCTATGTGCTGTCGTGTCCGAGGTTTGAATCTCGTGAAACTCAACAATAGGAACTGAAAAATTGGGGTTTCGCGTGTCTGACAGGAACATCTGTTTCCATACATCACACTACCCCTGTCTCAGAAGATGAAATGTGAACAGCGCCTTGGCCCTGTATAAGCTGTAGTGCTTCTGAATTTAGTTAAGTTTAAAATTGAAAGACATACGAGCTGAATGTTACCCTTCATTTGGTAAAAAAGCTCGTAATTCACTAGAAGAAAGCAGAGAACTTGAACGATATTACTTTCAATTACTTAATATGAAATTGAAGGTAATGAAAGTATTGAGATGGGGTTGAAAACCCGAAATGGTGATTTTGTATTTTCTATACGCATTTTAAGTTGCAAATTCTAAAATAATGGTTTTCCAATAGTGATCCGTCAGTCAGATTGTGTGTCTGTCTGAAACCACTCTAAAGCTCAAGCTAAAAGATATACGGACTTCAAATTTGGTATACCAGTTCCTAGTACCTGTTTTTAGTAAAGATTTTAAAAATGTGCATGTTTCAGGGAAAGTAACTGAAGAACTGGATTGTATTGAGTGTGATTTTTCTAAGGAGGAGATTATTCGTCTATTAAAAACTATGAAACCTAACAAAGCACCTGGCCCTGATGATATGTATCCTAAAATTTTAGCTGAATGTGCAGAAGAGTTGGGGGATGCAATTCTGACTATTTTTAGGTCATCATTTATTTCTGGACAGGTGCCAGCAGACTGGAAATTGGCGAATGTTACTCCATTGTACAAGAAAGGGCCTAAATCTGATCCAGGTAATTACAGACCAGTTTAGTCTTACATCTGTTTTAGGTAAAGTTTTTGAGACATTGTTAAAAATGCGTATAATGACTTTTTTTGGAAACTAATAATTTACTTTCAGATAATCAATATGGCTTTAGAAAAGGTAGGTCTTGTACAACTAATCTTTTAAAATTTTATGATACTGTTACAGAAGAGATTGATAAAGGCAATATGGTTGATGTTATTTACATCGATTTCCAAAAGGCTTTTGATAAAGTTCCTCATGAAGCTTTGTTATTTAAGTTGAAAAGATTTGGGTTAGGGACTGCTGTGGTCCGTTGGACTAAAAATTGGTTGACCAATAGAAAACAACGGGTTCACATTAATGGTAAGTACTCTGATTGGAATGAGGTTGTAAGTGGAGTGCCTCAGGGCTCTGACTAGGACCAATTTTATTTATTATGTTTATTGGTGATATCAGCTGGGGGTTGAATAGCAAGTTAAGTATTTTTGCAGATGACTTAAAAGTGACGAGTACAGTAAATTCTGTTGAGCATATTGAGCAGTTACAAAATGATCTTACGAAAATTACTGAATGGGCTTCACGCTGGGGCATGTCGTTAAGTGTTAACAAATGTCAAACCTTGCATTTGGGTAAGAACAATGTTAATCATTCTTATGTTTTACAGGGAGAAAGTATCCAAGATAGTGAGTTCGTTAGAGATTTAGGAGTTTTGGTGAGCAATGATTTAAAAATGAGTAAGCAGTGTGTTGAGGCAAGTAAGAAAGCCAATCGAATGTTGGGATATATTAGAAAAAGTATCACTTCTAAATCTAAGGAGATTATTTTGCCATTGTATAGGGGATTGGTAAGGCCACATCTGGAATATGCTGTTCAGTTTTGGTCTCCCTTCCTCAGAAAAGATATAGAGTTGCTTGAAAAAGTTCAGCATAGGGCTACAAAAATGATTAAGGGTCTATCTGGTATTGATTATGATAACAGATTAAGATCTTTAAACATGTATTCCCTGGAAAACAGGAGAGCTAGGGGTGATTTAATCCAGTTATTCAAGTTCATAAAACAGGGAGGCATGGAGGGCTTAGATTTTACTTTAAATAGCCGGACCAGAGGTCATGATCAGAAATTGAATAAATCGAGCTTTAGAAGGGAGGTAAGAAAACACTATTTTTACAATAGAGTTGTCAATGAGTGGAATGCTTTACCAGATTATGTTGTGCATTCGAAGAGAGTAGAAGATTTTAAGAAGAAACTTGACGGACATTGGAAACTGGTAATGTATTAGATTTATTTTGGACCAACCTTGCTGGGCCTCTGGCCTGTTGTTGGTCGACAATTTTTGTATTTGTATTTGTATTTGAACGCCATGAAAAGATTTTCGAGAAAATCACGTATTCATAAAGGTAGCTGTTATAGACCTTTTTTTTTAGCTATTGCTGAAAAACAAGAAGACCTACAGCCGGAAAACGTTTCAACTAAATTAAACTATCCATTTCGATCTTGCCGTAGGATCAGCAGTTCAGTTTATCGGGAATGGAACGCAGTCCCGCGTGATCTTGATTGTCCGATAGACCCCCTCGAGGAGAATGGAGGGGGTGGAGCTAGCTTGCATTATTCATCCTTTTGTTCGATAGGGTATTAATCAAGGGACCGCTGAGACCGAGTAGGCTTCGGAAGCTTTATTATTCGCGACATTTCATAAGAATTATCAGTTTGTTTGGCGCTATTAGTGTACCAATGGAGGAACAAATATTGCAATAAAATTTTGTTTTCCTCATACTGCATCTTTTTCATTCGCAACAGTGACCAGTATGGTTAGTTATTATTAAAGTTTATTAGAAATTGTGATCATCAAAACACAGGAAAAGACATTGACATTGAACTCATTTAAGATAGTTTGAATTATCGTCGCAATAGAGCTACGCGATGGCTATTGGCGACGGTCTTCATAATTTAGAACCATAGTCAAGTGACGATCCGACACTTGACTGTGGGAATGCAGGGCAGCAGATTTTCCGGTGAGCTTATAAGACTGACACAAAGCTCCATTGTTTAGTTCCCAAGCTCTCTTTTCCCTTATTTTGTCAACTCACTGAAGAGATCAAAGGCTAAGTAAACTTTACCCAGTCCGAGATTCTACTACTAATTAAATAACCAATAGTTTAAAAAGCAACTGTACGAAAACACTGTCTTACTATCGCGAAAATAAATCGGATAAAGCGTCTATTGAACAATACCAAAGCATCTAAGTCAGAAGAAAGACACATTGTCTAATATAACTGAAGCGGATAATTATCACCTGCAATGCTTTGATCGTATTGGTTAGGGAAGATCCGAACCAAGCATAAATCCTTGTCTTAGCGAATGAGCGGCTTTCTGAAGATCGGATTAGTGCTGCGTTTAGTCGGATGGACGACTCTTCAACTTCGGGCTTTTCAATAAATTAAATGCAGCGCAGTGAAAGTTTTAAATTCTTTGAGGTAATCCTTGATAAGTCAAGAGAATTATAATTCAAAAGAGAGCTTTATTCGAGTTAAAAAAAATAAGAATCTTTTGAAACTGAATCAGTCGTCGAAGTTTATTGCCTGATTAAGTATTTAAAATAACATAGTCTCACAAATGTGTTTAGTAAATGGTTAAAATAAAGTTATGTATAGAAATAGAATATCGGTATCTTTTAGCATAATAATAAATACAGTGCATGAAAACTACAGAAATTAGACATGTATTTGTCAAAAAGGGAATCTAGTACTTGATTTTTCTCCTAATACTTTAACTTTTTATCAGATTGCTTCAAAATATAACTAAACTTCGTACAAATAACAATTAGTTGATATAAAAAGTTAAGTAAGAGACAATTGTATCTGTTTAAAATAATATCTGTTCACAAATTAAGGATTTAATAAAACACAATTAAATCTTAGCTGTATTGAACTCATATGAATCATTTAGAACACTAAAGAAAAACTGTTTAACTCGATAATGATTTTTTTGGGTGTAACGTTACACCAATTTTTTAGTAAGCTTACTAAACTCCAAATATGTGAAGGAGGTTTCACAAAGCTTGTGTATTTCGGTGCGACCTTCCATCGAATCTCAGTTATGTGCAATCCTAAATGTTGTGAAACTGAAAGGTTTATATAAAAACTAGCTGTTATACCCGACGTTGCACGGGTAGAGGTGGAAAAATAATTTAACAGTCAATTTAACTATTTTTTTTCTTTCATTTTAGTTACATAAGATATGAAGATTAGCCAGTAATTTTCCATTTAATTACCCAACTTGGATATAGTAATGATTAATATTAATTTCAAAAATACCTTTGAAAAGAAGCTCAAATTAAAAAGAATCCATATTCAAGTAAAAAATAATCAGTAAGAATTAAAAATGGAAAAAAGCTAAATCTTAAAAGGGTCTCAAACATTTATTTTAACGCAATTCAAGGGAGTTCTCCAATAAATTAAGTAACTTTTTTTTGGACACTTTGTAGATATAAATACAATATAAGCAGTACAAAATGGCAGAAAAAATGCGTTTAGGACTAAGATTGGTATAATCTGTTCTTCCAAAGTAGTTAAAATTTAAATCTCACTTTAAACTGATCACTCTTGGTCTGCGTGCAGAAAATAAAATATTCTTAATGAAAGTGAATTACATGATATAATTGTTTAGATGTTATAAAGCTACTCCAGCAAACAGCAAACGATTTGCATTATTTATATTTATTTGTTTTTTTAAACTGTGATTAAGATACTGAAGCAAACGATTTTTATTTTTAATATTAAATATTTTTCTAACTGCTAAAAAGCTAGCAAACGATTTTTGTTTTAGATGTTTATTTCTAATTTTTTAGCTGTAATTAAACTAAATATACTTAAAAATCGTTTGAACAAATGTGTAAAATAAAACTAAATAAACAATCTGTGAAAACGTGCTGTTTAAGGAGCAATAAACCTCTAAGGTCTTCAATGCATTGAATGGGAAACATAAAAACGTTCGAAAACGATAAAAGGAATGGTCTGATTCGAAAAATTCTTAGCCTATGTTTGTTCCGGAGATGAGATGAGTTTTTGTGCCAAATTTCGTGACGATTTGTTGCGTGGTTCTTTAGATCTCGTGTCTTAAACAAACAAACAAATAAACAAACAAAAAACAAAAGTTGCCTTTTGTATATAGATAAAACCTTTTAGCTCATTTGGCACGTTTTGGGAAAAAAATTGGCGAGAAAATAGATATAGCTACAAACACACCCATTATACAGCTCTAACACAATGACCTTCGAACAACCAACCAGCTTATAAATTATTTATAAAAAAAATGCCCATTCGGCGAGTTTTAGTTAATAATTTGGCGAGTTTGGCAACGTATTTGGCGAAAATATAAAGACATAAAACCCTAATATGCAGCTCTAGTGCGACGGCCTTTATTAACCATCATAGTTCAGTAATAGCTTAACGATAAATTTATTGCTTAAATATGCATACATGCAGTCAACAGAAAAATCAATGAAAAAATCATCAAATAAACCCACAATAAAATCCGGGAATGGAGAATGCCGGAATTACGTCACTTGAAACATGTCAATTATTTTTCAAATAATGAATTTAGTTTCTGAAGTTAATGGCAACAGAATAAAATAAACATTTTCAATTTTAATTACTTTTGTTAAAAGTTTTATTTAATTTTTTCAGCCGATGGCATCAGGAAAGTAAAAAAATGATCGGATTTGAGCCAAAGTGGTGTAGTTTTTTCAGAAAAACGTTCGAAACGATAGAAGGAATGGTCTGATTCGAAAAATTCTTAGCCTATGTTTGTTCCGGAGATGAGATGAATTTTTGTGCCAAATTTCGTGACAATCTGTTGCGTGGTTTTTTAGATCTCGTGTCTTATACAAACAAACAAACAAACAAGCAAACAAACAAACGGAAGTTGCCTTTTATGTATATAGATATTGCGGGCTTTATCAAAACGGCATTGAGTTGTCGGAACAGCGACGTTCTTTTATTCAAAGAAATTGATAGGTCGACCAAGACCTTAAGACTAACTCTGACTTGTTTATAAAACTGATAACATAAAACTACAAATTGCCCCTATAACATTTTACTTGTATTTATAATATTATTGTTCTCGAAAAAACAATTAAATTCCACGTAAATTTGGAGGCAGTTTAATATTACATCTTGTGTTGTTAATCCGTCTTTACAGAGAACCTCAATCCACTTTTGTGGTGGAAGTTAACTCATCTTTGGTGTAATTTTACACCACTTTAGGCAGTAACGTTACTTCGTCGAACCAGAGGCAGCACTTTCTGATAGCACTATTGCAGAGTAAAGTTATACACTAAACGTTTTACAGTGTATGGTCTCCAAACCAAAAATTATAGAATGTGTCATATATTATAACAAATACCTCCATATCCAAAATTATATTTATACGAATTATTTTCTGAAAACAGAAAAAACATACTTCTAAAGATAATTTTGTACATGAAGGAATAAAAAATAATTTTTTAAGAAAATATGATAAAAAAAAGTTACTACAAATCTACAGCCTTATTGTTCAATACCATATTGATAGATTTTTTTTAAAAAACTCACTGTAATTCGTCACAACAGAGTCAATGTCCTTTAAATATTAATTTTGAACATATTCTTCTTTAAAAATAGGTTCCTTGAATTGCTTAAGCTAATCAACGCATGTGAGAAAATGTATTGTCTTAAAGTTTTAGTTTTGCTGTTTTGTGTAGAAATAATAAAAAATCTGATGATATTCTACATCTGAATAAAAAAATGAATTAACTTTACTAATTTGAATAATATTATCATTAAAGTGCTTCGAAACTGAATTTGTTTATGTATATGTAGCTGTAAAAAAACATAATCGAAGTTTTGCATGTTTTAATACGATAAAAATTCGAGTAAAATAACCAAGAAGTATTTTTAAAAAAATAAATGAAAGTTCATAAATTAATGTTCTATCTAAACAAAACATGCATTTGATTTTATTAATCTAGATTCAAGCCAAGTAAAAAAATATATTTAATATAATATTCTTACGTATAAACGATAATAAGAATATTCCAAGCTTAGCTTTCGGTTTATTTTCTCTGCAAGACAATAAAAATAGATAGAAATTCGAAACTTTATTCTAGGAAAAAAGATTTTATGGAACTCTTGAGATCCATTGCTGGATCCTGGGTAATTTATTTTTTCTCATATATTCGGTACATAAATTTCAGTTGGAACTTCTCTTGTTCGGTAGAAGCTCTATATAAATCATTCTAAGGAAGCTTTTGACAAAACTTAGTTTTAGCTTCCACACTACGTTTATAACGTAAAAAGTGGAAGGTTTTATAATCGTTCAGTCCGTCTGTCTGTCTGTCCGTCCGTCTGTCTGTCTGTCACCCACTTTCACAGAAAGAACCACAAGTCCCACAGACAAGTGGGATACGTCATTTTAAAGCAAAAAATCAGATTAGGCTACATTCCAAATTTCATTAAAAAATTTAAATTAGAAGTTTATTTAAAATTTAAATAACTAAATTTTTTTTATCTACATTGAAATAACATGCAAATTCTATTTTTATTCATATTTTCACTGTTGTCATCCACAAGTCCCACAGACAAGTGGGATACGTCATTTTGAAGCAAAAAATCAGATTAGGCTACATGCCAAATTTCATTAAAAAATTTAAACTAGAAGCTTATTTAAAATTTAAATAACTAAAAATTTAATCTACATTGAAATAACATGCAAATTCCATTTTTATTCAATATTTTCACTGTTGCCATTTCGTTAAACGTACGAGAAACTTTTGTTAAAATAAATACACTTTTGAAAAAATATTTATTTATGTGATATAATTCGGTTTGGATTGTTGTATTATCACAATAGAGTTCTTTTAATGGTTCTATATATATGTATGTAGAAAGATGCATAGAGAATTCTAACTTAACATAAAAAAAAATATGCTAAGTTTCGCTTTTATTTTTAAAGCATCAATTGTACAAATTATAAATTTTTTGAACTGTAAATTAATTTAACAAATTATAAATAAGTGAATTTTCGAAAGAAATGTAAATGGGAAATTGTGGCGACAAAAATATTTATTAAAAAAGATTACATCATTATTCTTCGAACTTCAAACAAATTTAGCAAACGATAAAGTCTAATTATTAAATCTGAGAAAGGAGATTAATGAAAATAGTTAATTTTGGCGTTTAAAAGTTTGAATTACAAATAGCTAAAGGCCCTGTTTTTATTAGAATTAAATCACATTTGCCATTCGCAACAATCGCTCGAGAAACTTTAATTCTTTTAGACAATAAATTAAAATAAATTTATTTTTGCAACATCGATCAGTTTGAAATGACGTCAAATATATTTCACTACGGAATCCTTGTATGGTGATATGAAATGTTTTCATTCTATTTAAAAGCGAGGAATATGACATATTTATTCTTTAAAATATAAAATAATTTTTGCAAACAATAAGTAATAATTATTGAATTTTCGAAATAAAATAAATGAAACTAGCCAAATTTAGCTTGTAAATGTTAAATATAGAATTAATGTTGTGTTTGGCGCGTTTTTTCCTGTTAAACACAAATATGTGGAAGCGAGTTAAGTGACAGATTCTGTTACAAACCTACTTGTTTAGCTTCCACACTACGTTTATAACGTAAAAAGTGGAAGGTATTAGAATCGTTCAGTCCGTCCATCTGTCTGTCACCCACTTTCATAGCCCAAACTAAAAATGCTACTGACAAGTGTGGTGCGTCAAAAAATTCTTCGAAATTAGAAGACATTGAAAATCTATCTCAGAAAAAAATTCGAATTCGAAGTACTTCAACTATTAAAGAGACTGTAAAATGTAATGTTCATTTAAAATTTATAAGAAGTAAATTTTATTAAAATTATATCACCATTGCCATTAACAACAATTGCTCGGGTAACTTTATTTCTTTGAAATATTAAATTCGAAATTTATTTTTGCCACATAAATTAGTTAGAAATGACGTCAAATATATTTCACAAAGAGTTTCTTTGATTGTATGTTGATATGAAATTTTTTGTTTCTTTTTAAAAGCGAGGAATATTATATACTAGCAAATTTATACCCGTTCTTCGCACGGAATAAAAAAATATCAAATAGATTCCAAATATGTGTACCATATAACCTGTTATAGGATCCTAAACTTATTATTGTTTCCGCTCATTATAAATTATAAAATCCCGTTTCATTGCCTTAAAATTCCAAAATGAAAAATACGCTATAAAATGCACTCATAAATGTCATCACAATTCCCTCATAAATACATAAAACCTTTTGGCTCATTTGGCGCGTTTTGGGAGATAATTTGGCGGGAAAATAAATATAGCTACCCACACCCATTATACAGCTCTAACACATTGACCTTCGAACAACCGACCAGCTTGAAAATTATTTATAAAAGAAATTGCCTATTTGGCGAATTTTAGTTAATAATTTGGCGAACTTGGCAACGTATTTGGCGAAAAAATAAAGACAAAAAACACTAATAGCTCTAGTGTGATGGCCTTTATTAACCATCATGGTTCAGTAATAGCTTAACTATACATTTATTGCTTAAATATGCATACATGCAGTCAACAGAAAAATCAATGAAAAAATCATCAAATAAACCTACAATAAAATCCGGGAATGAAGACTGCCGGAATTACGTCACTTGAAACATGTCAATTATTTTTCAAATAATGAATTTAGTTTCTGAAAGTAATGGCAAAAGAATAAAATAAACATTTTGAATTTTAAATGTTTTCGTTAAAAGTTTTATTTATTTTTTTCAGCCGATGGCATCAGGAAAGAGAAAATATGATAGGATTTGAGCGAAAGTGGTGTATTTTTTTCAGAAAATTCGAATTTTCTCTAAAAATGGAACAAATATGAACAATCTAAGCCTCAGGTGCACACGTTGGTATTAAAGGGAATCTATCTTTAAAATTTCGAATTTCTGAGGGCAGTATAAGCAGGTCTTTTACGATCCGAAAACAGACACACACACAGACAGACTCTTTCTTTTATTATTATAGATTTATTCGTTGAAATATGAATGGGATTGTTTCAACACTTTGTCAAAGAAAACATAACAACCAATGAAATCGCAGTTCGGAGCGCGTGACGTTATAAAAAACCAATGAGCTTGTTTCAACACTTTGTCAAAGAAAACAAAACTACCAATCATTTTAATTACAATAATATACCAAATCGCATGGCAACGATGCGTTGTCGTCAAACATAGTAATCGATGTTCCTTTAGATTTTGTTGTTTTGTTTTACAAAAGTCGTTATTAATCTATATATATAATACTCTTATACGGAACCCAAATTTCCTTATATTTCTATCTCTGGAATGGCAACAATCGAAATAAACAAAAATACTACTAATTTCAAAATGGCCGACTGAAAACAACAAAAAACTGTTTCTTCAGGAATGGCATGAAAAAGGGAAAAATAACTATAAATATTATGTACAAAACATAGTTCGATACGGCAGAAAAACATCTATATATATATATAATTCTCTTATACGGCTCCCAAATTTCCTTATATTTCTAACTCTGCAATGGCGACACAATCGAGTTTGTTTACACTTTCGACTACGGTAAAGAGAAGTTGATTTTGATTTACTCTAAGCTTTATATAAGATTCGTTATTAGTTTAAAAAAAACTTTAGGATAGAATCAGTAAGTTTAAATTTAAACATGCATAATATTAGGGACGTTTAATGTTTGAAAATTTAAATTATAATTTCGATTGACTGAACTACCAAACACAATTGTTAATAAAATAGGAAAAATTCAAATTGGCGTTAAATATAGTTTCTAAGCGTTGACGGCTACCACGGTTTCCAATTTATTTACAAATGGATCTTAGTCAAGCAGCGAAATATTTTTTCAATAATAACCATTAATTTATCAGCATTAATTTGTAATTATTTTATTTTAAAAGGATACTAAAGGCGGTTAACCTAAAAGACCATGTCCGGATTTGGCGCCAGTCGAAAAATTTTGCCAAGTCAAAATGACAACAAACCGTGCGTTTGCCAAGTCTGTGAAATGACAACAAATAATTACTTAAAATGCTGCTCAAAACTGAAAATGTCTGCTGAGAGAACATGAAAGATTTCCTTATTAAAAATTATCGGTGCATTTGCGATCGTAGATCATTTTAAAATAAGAAATTCAAAACTCAACAGTTTGCTGCAAGTTCAAAACCAATGTGCACAAAAAATAATTTAAGAAATGAGTTATTTTAATAATTAATGATTAATAATATTTTAAATATATTAATACGATTTAAGAATGCTTAACGATGAAAGAAATGGACAGGATCAACTTATAAACAAAGTAGCAAAATAAATTCTCTAATGCAAACAGGATACATAGAAAAAAAACTGAACTATTTGATAGTTATTCGCTTAAAATACAATCTTTGGTAATTTTTGTAGCCAATGGCTGCCATAATACGAATTTGGCGAAAAAATTGCCGGACATGTTCCTTAAGGTTAATCCTTAAGGCTAGACTAAAATATTTCAATGAACGGTGAGCGAGCGAAGCGAGCCTGGATCGCGAAGCGATCCAAAGGGAACTGCGCAAGCAGTTCCCGGGGGTTGGCGAGCGATAGCGAGAAGGGGGCGTGCCCCCTAGTATCAATAAAACATTTTAGTAAATACTAGAAAAAATGTTTTACATTTGGCGAATTTTCATTTATAGATGCTTGAAATATTGGCTAGTTATTTCAATAATGTTTAGAAAAAAAATCACACGTTTTTTCATGTATTATTCACACAAAACAAACATAACTTTCGATAGTTTAGTGTTCGCCATTATTATCTAATCAATGAATATACATTTACATAGAATATTTCTTCCATAACTTAACACATTGCCAAAATATTCATGTAACTTTTTCAGTAAATCGTTTACTTATTCAACCAAATTTAAAAATACAATATACAAATACATTCTTCAGGTGCTTATTTTCCGTTTGACGTACCAATTCCATTGAAAAAATCAGAAGCTTAAAAAGTTATTCTCAGGATTTCCTATCTCTTTTGCAAAAGCGAAAGTTCTAAAGCTCTTCTTTAGCAATATTTTTCCATTCCTTTAACGCAGTTATCAAGCCAAAGCTTCCATTCAAGAATTCGAACGAAAAGAAAAGTATTGAATCTATGTAAAAAGTAAAAAGTCTTCCAGCTATATTTTCAGCCTAGAATTCTATAAAAAATGTAGGAGGTGAAGCTTTTGGTGGCAATATATATGTCTCTTAAGGTTCTTTTATATTCAAGGTTTGCTGTTGTAAGTCAAAAATGCACGGTTTAGCGTTTTTGAAATATATTCACGCCGAGAACGATATAAAAAGTCTTTTGAAAATCATGCTTGCGGAATTTGTAAATACTTACTTTAAAAAAATTCTGGACGGGGCTGCTTTTTGTTAGATAAAGCGTTTTGAAGCTTCAGCATATTCCCCAGAACTGAGAACCGTTTTTGGATCCAACATCTAGACGGCTCTCGCTACAAATTTGGACGCTCAGATTACAATGAATCTCAGATTACAATGAATCTGAGCTCTCTGTGGATGTCAAATTATGCCGAGAGAACCCAATCTAAATGGGTACTCAAGGGATATTTAACATGCCACAAGCCATATTAAATGCGTGCTGACGATTTTCCCATTCTTAAAATCTTTCTACTCAGCTGAGGCGCGAACCCGCGATCTTGGGGAAATGAGGTGGTCACGTAATGCCCCACAGCCACTGACAGTCATTCATACGTTAAGTTTATCTTACACTTGATTTAAACTTGCATTTATTTTATTTTAAAATAAGTAGGCTATCGCTTATAGTTTTCTATCCATATTGAAACGAGGCTTTATGGTACTTTTTATTGTGAGTCAAAGATTGAACCTGACGGCTTATGCTCCCATGCCTTTAAATTGAACATCAGTTCTCCTTTAAAAGTTTGACTTATTGATGGTAAGTTATTAAATAGAAAATAAATCAGAACAAAACCGAAGGGTTGTACCTTTCGCTTAATAAAATTTAAAAAAGCTGTTTGGAAATCTCAAAATAAAAGTTTAAACATAAAATTAATTGAAACTAAACTAAATTTAACTTAAAAGAGTTACTGAACATAAATAAGTCAAAATAAATGGAACTTTAAAAAAAATAGAACACAACAATTTTAATTCGACGTATTGTCAGTAGGGTGAACCTAATCTGAAAGAACTGTTTACTAGAAGAGAAAATAGTCTCTAATGGAGTGAAAGATTTACCCTTCAACTGAAAAAAAGTTGTATTAAAAATAAAATAATTAATCACAGTTCTTAATTTACACACTTTTATCTCAAACTGATGGTTAACGGTAGCTAAGTTAATTAAGGCTTTATTAACCATCAGTTACACTGTCCATGTTGTTAAAAATTTATCATGCGCGATAACCCTATTCTGTTTATGAAACTGAACCCATAATATAAAGTTACCCCGAAACATATATTCTGAGAACGTGCGATAATTTTTAATTATAAGAACCAAAGCTTAAACGTTTATTTTTTCTAATATAAGCATGCTTGGTAGATGTGTGATTACCTAAGATAATAGCTGTCGTGTTTTTAGATAAAACTTGGTTTTGAAGCACGTAGAAACTTTTTTTATTATTGTTTATGCTTAACTCATATGTATAACGTAAAGAATAGCAATTTATAATGTTTAATTTTCAATGAAGAATATGATTTTTTTGAGAGCATAAGTATTTAATTAAAAAAAATCGAGTATTTATGACAGTGTTGCTTTAAACTACTTCCACACTAACATTAATTAAAAAATGACTGCATTAGTTAGTAATCAATTAAAAACTTTTTTTTATTAAACTTCATTAATTTATTAGCATGGAAAAAATAATTTTAAATTTTGTGTTAAATAATTAACTAATAATGGTGTTTAAATTTTTCCTAAATTTGTGTTTTGCATTTTGTTCTATATTAAAATATTTCACACATGAACTTAGAAAATTATTAATGTGACCAAATCATCAATACAAAGTATCCTGATTATTCTTCTGCCATAAAACTGAAAGTTTAGTTAACCCTTTAGGATACAGCTTTACAATCGACAGTTTATTGCTACTTCAATTTTGAACAAACGGCTTTATAAAAATATTTATTTAAAAATATAATATTGATGTTTTGAGCTTTTATTGTAAAGTTATTAGATTTTCAAAAAATAATAATTTGTAATCTTTACTAAAAATTTTGTACTAACTGAGTTAGATAAACAAAAATATAATGATTAAAGTTTATTTAACTAAGTGTAAAACTTGAGCGTACCTAAACAATCACTAGTTAAAGAGCAGTTTCGCAATTGCTAAAATGTCACTACACAATAACTGAAATTTAAACTAATGAATGAAATTTATATAATTATTTAAGCCTAACACAAAGAGAGTTTTGTGGAACAAAGGCATTCTCGAAAAATTAAAGCAATTTATTTGAATAGTCATTAAATCTAAACAAACATTTTTAACTAAAATACATGATTAAATTTTTTTAATAGTAAAAATTATAAAAAACACCTAAAAAAACTCCACTATTCAAATGTAATCAAGTTTAATTATCTACAAACATTAAAAACAAGTAGGATAAACATGGTTTACAGAAAATATATAATTAAAAAAATTCTGAATGCTTTTATACTTAAAGAGCGTTAAGATTCGAGAAATCGTTTCATTGTAGAAAAAAGAGGTACTTGTCCTTTTTTACTATATTGCACTAATTGTGTTTCTAAAACCTTTTTTCCTCCATTTCATTAGAAAAAATATATCTAAGCATGTATTGATTATTGTATTATCATTGTTTTTCAGTGCTTTTAAAAATAATTGCATGAATAAAATGGAAGGATTATTTTTGTTTTTTAACAATATCATAAAACATAAATATTATATAAAACATAAAGTTAAGCTCAATATTTTAGTTATAATAAAAAAAACTAAATTTTTTTCTGTCTAATTGTTAGAATTTGATTGTAACTTTAAACATCTAAATTGATAGATTTGCATTCAGCATGTTTTGAACTGTTGGAAACCACTTACACTCTTCGACTTTAAACTCTAATTATAGGTTATTTTTTTATTACTCTTTTAAATTTTAGTATGGATTAGGCATAAAATTTTATTGCTAATTTAAGCAGTTAAAATTGAGATGAATTTAAAGAAACTCTTTTTATTATTGAAGGTTGTTGATAAATAACTATATGAGCAGTTGTCTCCCAATACCTCAATCCACTATGCATTATGCTTTTTATCTACTAAAAATACTTGTATTTTAATTTTTATTATCAAAGTTTGCAATTGTTTTGGATTCATTTGTGATTGATTTGAATTTTTTCGCGATTTTTCGAGAATTAGTATCGCGAAAATGCTTTCTGATGCTAAATAGAAACTTTTGATGCCACAGTAGTTTATAGGGAAAACATAGTCATCAAATTCCCAATTTGTAAACATACTAATTAACAGGTTGCACAAATTTCCACTTGTGGTGATTTAAATGAATTACCAATAATGATTAAATTTGAGTCGGCAATCACGCAAAGATATTTACTGTATATATGATGCACGCGATTCTGCTATATTTTACTTGTTTCAAAACAAAAGACATATTTTAGCGAGAGAAATATTCTAAATTCATTACCCATACACTCCTTTGAATAAGAATTTTTTTTATGACACATTTTAATTTTAAAGCATTTATTAAAACTTATTTATAACAAATTCGCATCATAAAATAATTCTGTGGGAATGTTTCGGATGATTTAACGCTCTTGTTTTCGTTTTTCCAAATTATGCGATTGAACTGGTTGTTTCGGCTTCAATCTCAAAATGACCGTCATAGATAAAAAAAGAAACATTTTTTCTATGCACGCTTTCTTTAACAAATGATTTGAACAACCAACAGCACAGCAAGAAGTTGGCATTTTAAAAATTTAATAAGAAAAATATTCTTAGAAAACTCATTTTCGAATACCAAAAAAAGTAATTTCAGACAAAAAAAATAGCAAGACCGCTGAAGCTGTTGCCATCCACGACGTGAAACAACCCCATTCAAAAATTTAAACTGAATAAAACTTTTACTCCAAAACAGCGTACTTGGAATTTTTTTTCAAGTACTGTCCCTCTTCCGAAGAATTAACGGGACTGGTGGAAAGAATGGGTCATTAGCTCCGATCCATCTTAAGGAACTTGATTAGATTAATGGTGAAAATAACACTGGAAACTTCTTACCAGCAATTAGGCTTCTTCTTTTTTCGTATAAGATGAACTAAAGTGGCTAACTGCTTGACTCAATAAAGGTATCGCTGTTTTTATTGTGCGTTGCAAATGCTGGTAAAATATTGTGCTAAGCGTTTTTGTTTGCGCGTTTATTTGTTATCAATAGGCTAAAATGAATTTGTTATTTATAAAATGACTTGATGGTGGAGTAATGGGACAGACACCATTTTGATTTTAAAATCAATTTAAATGAACATGTTTCACGTCTTTAGTAGCAACAGGCCTAATGGCATTATTTTAATTTTTGGTCATGCTGGAATTACATTTGTTTCGGTTAATAAATAGCCGTTACTATTTTATTAAAGTACAATTAAGGATTATTTTAACTATTACATTTGAATGTTTGATGAATTTGCATATATTTAAAACATTCATCATGATAAATGTAAGCAGACGAAATTTTACAATAAATTTTCTCAATTTTTCGACATAAGTGAATTTTATTTACTACATATGAAATGCAACAAAATAAACTAAAGAAATTATTAGTTTCGTTAACATTTTACTAGAGTTTTGATCATTATAAAGCGTCTTAACACTTAGCATACTAATAACAGTTTTAATACTTCTGAAGTTTAATAAATAGCAAGAATAAAAACAAGATGAAAGTAGAGAACTCTAAAATAGAGTGTGACGCACGAAAAGACAGCGCATTGTGAGTGAAACCGAAGCAGCCAATGAAAAAAAAACAAGAAAAGTTTAGTTTTTAGTTTTGAATATCGTCGCACTAGAGCTACACGAGGGCTATTTTTGACGGGCGTCATATTTTAGAACCACAAAGAACAAGAAAGAAAATGGGAAAGAGTTAAGGAATTGGAATCTAAGCCGAGCCTTAGTGTAAAACCCATTTTAATAAAAATAATTGAATTGTGCAGTAGATTAAACCATTATTTAAATACTAGTAAAATAATTAAGATAACATGTTTTCTTTTTAGATCGTTCTATAGTTTTTTTGTAATGGTATTGAGTAGAAGTAAAACGTAATTTTACTACTGAATAAAAGATAACCAAAAGCGCACATGATTGCAGTTATAGTTAAGATGTGCAATTAATAAGTATCATTATTCATTTAGTTTAAGGGGATACGGTACCCAAAACGTTATTTCTAGAAATAATAACATAAACTTGTAAATTATAGTGATTTTATATAATTTACACTCTAAATAAACATTTTCTAACAATAAAAACAAATATTTACAAGTAGTTTTTCATTTATTTTTAAAAAACAAGTCAAAATTTTGAAGTTTTTTTAAAACGCTACTCGTCTTTCAATTTTGAGAATAACTCCACCAAACTTTTATAGTTTGCTTTTAGTACTATTTGTTCGAGAACTGTGCATGGAATTTAAAATCTGAGCTACAGTTAAAGAGTAACATGCATTTATACTGGAAATCACAAAAAAATTACAAATTATTGAATTCAAATTAAAAAAAAACAACTATACATAGTAGACCTTATTCCATGCACAATTTTGTGCACCATATATATAAGAACATAGGTTAAAAATTTCAAAATTCTAACTTAATTAGCAAAAACGCCTTAGGGATTTATTAAACACAAGAATTGAAAACCGCGAAACAGAGAAAAACGGTTGAAAGCAGACGAAATACGTATTCAAACTTACGGGAATGACTCCAGAGAATATTCAATAACTTTTTTTCTACTGAAGATATCATTATGAAAATTTCAGTAAATATTAGAAAGATATTGTAAATCATAAAATGTAAAAACTAAAAAATCGATATTTTGACCAATTTTTGGCTACCGTATCCCCTTAAAGCTTAAAAGTATTTGATTATTATAAGAAAAAATTAAAAAAGAAGAACCTATTTTTTATACAGTTTAAAGTAAGTCCTAACTTTTTCATAAAATATTAACTATACCTTAGTGTTCTAAAACGCTTCTTTTGTCAAAGGAATTTCTTTTATAAAAATAGATAGGTCAGCATTTGCTGCCTTTTAAAAGATTTTTGTTTCAGCTTTTATATCCGTAAGTAAGACCAAAATATCGTAAAAAGAAAGTTTTAGCACTTTGTTTTCGCTAATAATAGAAAAAAAGGGATTAACGTTAATCTGAAAAAGTGTCAGATTAAGATGGAAGTCCAAAATTTCTCCTATTTAGTTTACAGAAATTTAAAGAATGATTCAGGAACTTTCTTACGTTTCTTTAACTTTATTCATTGTAAATAAAATTAAAATAATCGTAGCAAATTAATTAAAGAAAAGTTATCTCAATTTATTTTCTAATATAAGTTTTAATTAAACTGCTCTTTTGGTTTTTATTTAGTCTAATTACTTTATTACATTATCTAATTTTAAAATTTCACTGTTTACAATTATTTTTAAATCTGTAATAGCAACGAAAATAATCCAAAGGGTGCCTGGTTCTTTAAAAAAAATCATAAAGATTTGGTATTAATGAGTCTCAATAAAGATTTGATAATAATGGATAAATGTTTCAAAATAAGTATGAACATTGAAATTTTTCTTTCAAATTAAAATAAATGTTGCCTTAGCGACTAAAATGTTTCTTTGAGAAAATTTTATTTACTTCACCATTTTAGTGCATTAATGAACAGTTACAATACATACTATTAGAATTAAAGATCACATTAAACATGTGCTTTAACATGGCTTGAATTTAATCCATATTTGAATTAAAATGATGCATTCATTACTGCCAATTGTGACTGTCATTTCATATTTATCTTTCATCAAACTCATTTCATGCACCAGCTAATTCAAATAAGGTCGTTGTTATTATAAAATTTACTTGTGTGATAGAATAGCATTGGGGGGGGGGGGGATCTCATTATAAATTATATTACACGTAAATACCATGCCTTTCCCTCATATGCCATAGCACTCATTTGTACTTAATTAATATGAGATAATCACCGCAGACTAGAGCAACTTTGGTCTTTAATAGTAACTTTGGTTGACAAAAAAACCTACAAAATGTCAGCGTTCTTAACCCACTTTGGCAAGGAAATGTGTAGCCTTTAAATTTTTAGCCTTAGTTACCCTTAGAATTTGATGTATTATTTTTATTTTAACTAACATATTTGCTAAAATGAACAATAGATGTAAATTTCTTAATTTATATATTTTTCATTAAAAGTCAAAAAAGAATATTCAACTACAAGTAGTGAATTTTACTGATTACAGTACTACGGTACTACTACAGTACTACGCTTTCATCTTTCGTAGCCTTAGTTAGCCTTATTATTTATGTATTTTTTTATTTTAACGATAACATATTTACTAAATTGAACAGTAGATGTAAAACTGTGAACGCATATTATAACTTTTCATCAAAAGTCAAACAAGCATATTCACTTGTATTTAGTAAATTTTACATTATATTTTCCAAATTGTTATAAACTTTATAACATCTCGAATATTTCCTTTCACAGTCTAAATAGACACTATTTTTTTTAAATATTAACCTAATCTACCTCGTATATATATAAAAGAAAGTCGTGTTAGTAAGACCATTTATAACTCAAGAACGGCTAAACGGATTTGGCTGAAAATTGGTGGGGAGAGAGCTTAGAACCAGGAATAGGCTATAGGATACTTTTTATTCGAACCCAAACGGTTGTAGGAGTGCAAAACGTGAGCCAATTTCCCCATAGGAATAACATTGTAAGATTAGAATTTATACTTTTTAATTCATTTTAAAGAAATTTTAGCGCGTTCAGCGTGAACAAAAATTAAAAAAAAAAGAGCACGTGGGTTTAATTTTCTGGATTGTTATTTGAATATTAATATTTTAAAACTTTTGATTTTTTTTATGGTGGATCAGATTCCCTTAACTAGATATTAATTATGTTTCCGAATTTAATTTAGTTGATGTTTACAAATATTAAGAAACGAAGATATGGAGGAATATAGGTTAACCTATAGCATCATGGCGGGATTTGGAGAATTTTCAAAAATGTCGCCAAGTCTAAATGATAACAAACCCCGGCACTTGCCGAGATGGTTGTCATCTCGAAATGACCAAAAATACTACCTAATTTCAAAATGGCCGACTTAAAACAACGGAAAAATTCATTAAATTTCAGACCAGATTTATAAAAAAGTGGAACTTTAAAATGCCGAAGAATTGATTTAAAAAAAAGTAAACAATTATTTAAAATCATTAAGCATCTAATTAATAAAATATTATTATAGGAAAACTTCAGAATAAATTTTATGCGTTTAATATTTAAATAGATTATAATTTAGAAATTGTCAATGCAATTGCTAATTTCGCCAAAGATTGCCATCGGGGTTACCAGATTTGCCGTAAAATTGCCGGCCACGATTCTTTAGGTTAACCGGAATGTATTCGGCATAAATAAGGAATTTGTACTTTATAAATGATTATGGCTGATTAAATTTTGGCATTGGCGACTTTTGGCGAAGTTGAAAATTTAACGTAAGGTAGCTATTCCCATCCAGTTGTATGGGTTAGGGTTAGTTTGAATTATCATCACATTAAAGCTTCACACGAGGGCTATTGGAAACGGGAGTCGTAATTTAAAACCACAGTCAAGTTACGAGCCGACACGTGAGTAAGTACCCAATGCAACTTTAAAGGGCGACATCGTACGCAGCGTTGGGAATTTGGAGGATATTTAAAGTGGCCTTCCTCTACACGGGGTATTATTCGTCGGACAATTTTGGCTGCACGAGTCGTTTATAGGTCGGAAGTTATTTTGGCGATGCCTGGACCTGAACTTGGAACCTACCGATTGTAAGACGAAGGTCTTTACCGACTGGGTCCCCAGCCCTATCGAGTTGTATGAAATATGAAGTGGAGTGTTTACCACATTTGGGCAGTTTCGTTTTGCGCTAATCGTGAAATAGAAACAGGCCATTATATCATATAGCTGTTCTGGCAATTTGAACAGGGGCCTATTGGAAAGCCCTCAAACTCCTGAAAGGGCCTGGATAAAATCAACCCCTCATACCAGAACGGGAGGAGATTATAATATCCTGATGGAGGGGACCAGTGGAGGGATCAATTGGTATAAAATAAAAGTTTACATTAAAAAAAACCTACCAATTAGGGTTATTAGGGGTACACCCGTGCAACGCCGGGTTTATAAAGCTAGTCTATATATATATAAAAGAAAGTCGTGTTAGTTACACCATTTATAACTCAAGAACGGCTGAACTGATTTGGCTGAAAATTGGTGGGGAGGTAGCTTTGAACCAGGAATAGGCTATAGGATACTTTTTATTCGAACCCAAAGGGTGTAGGAATGCAAAACGTGAGATGATTTCCCCATAGGAATAGCATTGTAAGATTTGAATTTATACTTTCAATTTAAAGAAATTTCAGCGCCTTCAGCGTGAACGAAAATTAAGAAAAGAAAAAAAGAGCACTTGGGTTTAATTTTCTGGATTTTTATTTGAATATCAGTATTTTATTTTGTTTGTTGATTTTAAATCTTCTGATTTTTTTTATGGTGGATCAGATTTCCTCAACTAGATTTTAATTATGTTTCGGAATTTAATTTAATTGATGTTTACAAATGGTAATATATGGAGTAATATAGGTTAACCTAAAGAATCGTGGCCGCATTCGGCGAATTTTCAAAAATGACGCCAAGTAGAAATGATAACAAACCCCGGCACTTGCCGAGATGGTTGCCATTTCGAAATGACCAAAAATCCTACCTAACTTCAAAATGGCCGACTTAAAACAACGGAAAAATTCATTAAATTGCAGACCAGATTTATAAAAAAAATTGGAACTTTCAAATGCCGAAGAATTGATTTTAAAAAGTAAATAATTATTTAAAATCATTAAGCATCTAATTAATAAAATATTAGTATAAGAAAACTTCAGAATAAATTATATGCGTAATATAGATTTAAATAGATATAGATTTAATATAGATTTAAATAGATATAGATTTAAATAGATATAGATTTAAATAGATTTAAAATCATAGTATTTAAATAGATATAGATTTAATAATAGATATAGATTTAAATAGATTTAAATATAGATTTAAATAGATATAGATTTAATAGATATAGATTTAAATAGATTTAAATAGATATAGATTTAAATAGATTTAAATAGATATAGATTTAAATAGATTTAAATAGATATAGATTTAAATAGATTTAAATAGATATAGATTTAAATAGATTTAAATAGATATAGATTTAAATAGATATAGATTTAAATAGATTTAAATAGATATAGATTTAAATAGATATAGATTTAAATAGATTATATAGATTTAAATAGATATAGATTTAAATAATTAATAGATATAGATTTAAATAATTTAATATAATTTAAATAGAGATATAGATTTAAATAGATATAGATTTAATATATGATTTAAATAGATTAATAGAAATTTAAATAATATAGATTTAAATAGATATAGATTTAAATAGATTTAAAATATAGTATTTAATAGATATAGATTTAAATAGATATAGATTTAATAGATTTAAAATATAGATTTAAATAGATATAGATTTAAATAGATTATAGATTTAAATAGATTTAAATAATATAGATTTAAATGGATTTAAATAGATTTAAATATATATAGATTTAAAATTGATTTAAATAGATATAGATTTAAATAGATTAACATTTAGAAATTGTCAATGCAATTGCTAATTTCGCCAAAGATTGCCATCGTAAAATTGCCGGTCACGATTCTTTAGGTTACCGGAATATATTCGGCATAAATAAGGAATTTGTACTTTATAAAACTTTTCCAACCATACAAGAGGATGAATGTCTGTTTTGTTTTATGATGTTAAGATGGCGTAATGGTCGATTGAATTTTGGCATTGGCGCTTTTGGCGAAGTTGAAAATTTAACGTAGGGTAGCTATTCCCATCCAGTTGTATGGGTTAGGGTTAGTTTGAATTATCGTCACATTAAAGCTACACGCGAGTGCTGTTAGAAACGGGAGTCGTAATTTAGAACCACAGTCAAGTTACGAGCCGACACGTGAGTAGGTACCCAATGCAACTTTTAAGGGCGACATCGTACGCAGCGTTGGGAATTTGGAGGATATTTAAAGTGTCCTTCCTCTATACGGGGGGTGTTATTCGTCGGACATTTTTTGGCTGCACGAGCCGTTTATAGGTCGGCAGTTATTTTGGCGATGCCCGGACCTGAACCTGGGACCTACCGCATGCAAGACGAAAGTCTTTACCGACTGGGTCCCCCAACCCTATCGAGTTGTATGAAATATGAAGTGGAATGTTTACCACATTTGGGCAGTTTCGTTTTGCGCTAATCGTGAAATGGAAACAGGCCATTATATCATGTAGCTGTTGTGGCAATTTGAATAGGGGCCTATGGAAAGCCCTCAAACTCCTGGAAGGGCCTGGATAAAATCAACCCCTTATATCAGAATGGGAGGAGATTATAATATCCTGATGGAGTAGACCAGTGGAGGGATCAATTGGTATAAAATAAAAGTTCACATAAAAATCTACTAATTAGGGTTATTAAGGGTACAACCGTGCAACGCCGGGTTTATAAAGCTAGTTTACTAATATTTTTCCACTTTACTAATAATTTTATAACATCTCGAATATTTCCTTTCACAGTCTAAATATACACGATTTTTTTTTTAAATAGTAACCTAATTTACTATTTTTCCACTTTACTAATACTTTTATAACATCTCGAAAATTTCCTTTCACAGTCTAAATAGACATTATTTTTTTTAAAAATATTAACCTAATTTACTAATATTTTTCCAAATCGAACATTTTTCCAGTCTATATCGACAGCATTGATAAACTGGCATTCTGTAATTAAGTAACAAATAATGTGAACATCACATTATTCCTTTATTTCATTCTCCCGCCGTTATATCGCTTTAAGCATTTATGGCACTTTACTCTTAACGACTCTTAACACGTCAGTGTCCTTTTATTGATTCCAACAAAGCCCCTTATTGTTCTTTTACGCTTCATAACACCCTTTGATTCTTTTTTACGTCACATTCCTCAAAACGTTATTAAACAAAGCTGTTTCGTATCCGCGCTTCTTATTAGAGGGAATTTTTAGTTATCGGGGGTATTGGCGCTAAAGTTCCGATTCATCGCCAACCCATTAGATTATGTTCTGAAAATTGAAAGACTGTGAAATTTTCAAGCTTCATTTAACCATTATGTTTGTGTTGCACATGTAGATTATGTTTACTGTTTCGAAGTAGCATTATGAAAAATGATATCTACTGGTTTCAAAATAATGTGAAATTATTAAAAATTCTTTACATAAATGAAATACTGAAATAATGGACCTCCAGAGCAATGATTGAAAAGGCACTGACAAAGTAAAGCTGTTCTTCTTATAAGATCTGGCTGGCTTCAATGCCAAATATAAATCCATAGAGGAAAATAATAGCGGAAACATGGCGGAAAACCTTCATTGGTAGAAATTAAAATCATTTGGGTAGACATTTTCATTTCACGATAACAATAAACTATAACTCTATTGATAGCAACCCTTCACATGCCTCTGATAAATGATTGTTATTTACATTGGAACATAATCTAACCATACGTTATAAACGCTATCATCACAAGTGTTAAACTGCTTGGCGATGAATAAGAAAAACATGGCGGAAAACCCCGCCATTAACAAGCAGTACCTCCTTATTAATATTGTCGACGCATTTCAGCGAAGGAATTTGCATATTTATCACTTTCGCCAGGAGCTCGTGAATATTAATGGCATCAGAAATAGTGAAAGAAATATGCTGCTTCGTAATCTCGAATGTAAGTAGAAAAGTGGATTCGGAATTTGAGAAAAATAATATGGAGTGTCAGATGGTTTATTTCTGGAGTAGTTTGATTACCATTCAAATTTACAATTAAGAAAGATTGTAAAGTGAAATTATAAGAAATTTTGAATAAAAATGAAGGGAATGATGTATATTTTCACAAATTATTCTTATAGTTACGACAAAAGAGTAGTTGTACACATTACAAACACAGAGAATATACATATATTCAGAGTACTCAATTAGATGGGTTTAAAATTGCTTGCAGGTAGTAACAATCTGAATTTCTTATTCCAAATTTCTTTTTAAAAAAATTTTTGTTGATAGATAAAATGTAGTAGTATTTTATTGATTTCTTAGTTGCTAAGAAATTAAAATTTTTATTTGGTTGGTTTATAATATTATTAAAAGAAAATGAAATTCTTCGATCTTACAGGGGAATATGGATGACATTTTATTTTTAATAAGATGTCATTATAATCCGTCAGAATGACGTCAAATGGTAAAATTATTTTCTACATTATAATTACTTCATAACATTGTTTTAAGTAGCATTAAATGGTTAAAGACTTAATATCTGTTTCACAATATGGCCCATGGAATTTAATGACTTCAAAAATTTGCAACTAATACTTTGTTTAAAATTAAAGACAATAAATTTATTCTATATTTTAATAAAAATGTTTTAATATAATCACATGAGGCCGCAATACTCTGTGAGTTAATAAAAATAGAAAAACTTATTTGCAAGCAAAATTTGTATTTTGTTTGTGAAATGTTAATTATTTTATAATTCTATTATTATTTTTAAAAGTTTAAATACAAAAACCTAAAAAATACAGTTTCACGAGTGTGGCAGTTAAATATTCTCTTTTGCAAATAAAACGATAAAATATACTTTCCAATACAAAGCTTTCAGTATATTGCAGATTCTAGATTAAAAAAAATAACTTTCCATCCAATGCGATATGTAATTTTATTAAAGTATTTCACATTCAAGACAATTCTCTACGAAGTCTAATTTGCGATGTTATTTTTTTGTATTGAACACAATGCAGTTCTCCATATCTATTAAAGAAGTGGAGAACAGCAAACCTTCTAACCAACTTTTAATGAATAGAAAAGTTTTTTAATCTCAGTAGTATACTATTTTTTTTAATTATTTCTCTGATTAAAATTACCGGGGAAAAACTATTCGGGATTGCTTCAATGTATATAGATTGTTTGAAGTCAAATTATTTTTGGGAGTTTGATTTTTAGTAACAGCATTGAAATTTTAAAAGCTGCTTTTATTTTTAAAAGAGTTGATGTGTGTTGATATTAGAACAGTAAAGGTATTGGATTCTACCAAAAGCTTTACAATAATTTTATTTTACTTTTTAATTTTTTTTATTTTTATTAAAGAGTGTTAAATTCTCTTTTTCTTTATTTTTATTCTTATTAATTCTTTATTTTTATTAAAGAGTGTTAAATTCTCAGGCAAGTATCAAACTTTCAAACATTTCAACATTACAAACGGTGAGTGCTGTTCCGTCAAACGAACTTAAATATTCCAAATCGTTCAAGAAAAAAGGAAAACAGTTCTATCGTAAATGTAAATTGATCCATTCAATGTGGAAGCAGTTAATTTACATCCTCCGCTGTTTTCTCCCCGTAGTTTCTTGGTCCCCTAACGCACCTTTGAATTTATATCGACGCTTGAAACTCGTTGGAAAGAAAGGGGAGGGGAGAGAAAAAGAGGGCGTATTTTTATTTTGAAACTTCAAATCATGGTCACTATTGAAGAAAAAATCTTTTTAGTTAAGGATACAGTATGATTACTTGAGACACTGGAAATAATTTAACCTATCTGAAACGCCTTTTACCATTTGTCAAGTACATCTTATAGGTGAAGCACTGTAGCAGCTATTGGCAAGTGTCATATGATACATTAACGACTTATATTAATACAGGTTGATACAAAAATATTGATAGCCATCACGTGACTTGGTACTAAGTTACGTTTATATGCAGGGACCCTTTTTGGTTTGCAAATGTTAATGTTCACTCTATGTTACGTATAAATGGCAACATACATTATATGGAATTGATTTTGGGACCTTTTTAGGTTTGCCAATATGCACTCCCTTCTATATTATGTCTCTGTGGCTACTGATATTATATAGAATATACTGCGTGGGTTCCTTCGCATATAGGTTTGCCTGGGAATAAAGGAACGACGACCGACCAACGTTGCAAAGTCGTCGGGCGGCTGCCTTAATAAGCCGACGACCTTGCAAAGGCAGCCGCCAGCAAACCTATGAACCAGGAAGATCGTATGGCCCTAATGCCATCAGAGATATCTTCCATTGCTAAGCAACTTGCTTCTAAAATCTAAGCTGACCCTCCTGCTCACCCTTGTTACTTTCAAAGACATTGTGGAGCTGCCACAACATTTAAAGGCTTCAGAGTACATTAGACCACACTGTCTCGACTTTCTACTGGCCACTTGAAGTGTTTGATTTTTGAAAACAGTAAAAGAAAACATCCATAAAGTCCAAAATGCCACAATGTTCCGTTTTGCCCGCAGCACATTTTGAAATGTCTGGGGTTTTTCACGTGAAGATGAGGCTGTAAAAAGTCCACATCTGCTTTTGGAATTTTTGGGAAATATTTAACCTCATGGATCTGGTCTAGTTCCACTAAACCAGGTGGGGAACTGTCTCACTGTACTGCGTATTGGCAAACCTAAAAGGGTCCCTGCATAGTCATGTAAATTGGTACCAAGTCACGCGATGGGTATCAATCATTTTGGATCAACCTGTATAAGCATGTAGTAGTAATATGAACTGCTTTGGTGATTCCCTATCGACAATAATCAATGAAGGATTGAATTACTGAATAAATTGTAATTGTTTTGTGCGTTATATAAAGTTCTCTTTGTACTATGTACACTCTTAAAACCAAAGAGTGAAATCCACTCCTATAGGGGAAGTGCATTTTCGGAACCGGAAAGGAGTGGAAATTAACTCAGACTGAGTTAAAACCGCTCGTTTTTGTTTTTAAGAGTGTATTATTTCTTTTAAAGTTAATAAAAGTTATTATTATTATTATTATTATTATTATTATTATTATTATTATTATTATTATTATTATTATTATTATTATTATTATTATATATTGAACTTCAGACTAATGAAATAAGGTATACAATCCGAGAAATGATTTCCGCCTGACCGGTTCTCCTTGACATAACTATGTTCAATATGATCAGTGAAATGTTTCCTTCATATGAATGGTACTACTCAACTACTAAACTACTCATCTACCGATAAATGTTTGGTAATTTTATTGCCTTCTTAACACCGTTATTCCCTTGCTTTTTGCCAATCATTGCTCCATAAGTACTCTTGAACAACATCATATTTTCTTAATACTCTGGTTACATTTTTAAACGAAAGCATTTGGTTCTAAACTACCTTAGAAAGCAAAGCAATATCATTTTAACTGAAAGTTGTTCTATCATTCAAGAGGTAATAAAAGCGAAGTTACTTACCGTAAACTATTTTCATGGTTTATAAGATATAATAGTTATGTTTAAAAGAGCTTGTATGAATCAAACTGTTTAGGCCACCACAAAGTCTTGTAAAAATAGAATTTTTCCAATACTTTGAAAATACTTCCAAAAAGTAATTATTATTTATCTGAATAATATTTTACCACTTTTCGACAAATATTCTAAAACGAAATATAGCAACAAGCGTCAGCATTTCATTATTTCCTTCACGTTCTAAGGGAGTATACTACGCTTCGTGATAGAAGAACGAAAAGCAAAATTCTAAAAAAGCAAGCAAAATAAAAATAAACCGTTGCCAAAACTGAATATTTAAATAAATTGATGCAGAAAATAGAAGATAAAGATTCCTTTCCGCTATTATACAGAAAAGAGGTGGGGCTCGTAAGTACGACTGTTTTCTGATGTACTTTTCGAATCACTTGGTTATTGCAGCAAAAGTAAAGGGAGGACAGTGAATGTGAGCACAGCTGCGAATATTCCCAGAAAAGAAGTCTGCGTGATTATCGTCTGCAAGTTCGATTTTGAAGAAGTAAAGAAGAATATTTATGACCTCCATCGACTAGCTGGAAAAAATACTTTTCCATTAGATTTTGCATGTTCCCCCTTTCAAAATGAATTTTTGCCATTTTTCACGATAAAGTTTTCATTTTGGTTTATCTGCTATAATTTTTTAATGTATCCTTCGAGTGTTATATTAAATTTTTATTGTATTCTTCGGGTGATGTTATTAACTAAAAGACATTTGTGCATATATCTAGCTCATTTATCTATTCATCAATATTATCTAGCTCATTTATTAAAGCATTGGCAATTGGCTTGTTTCAGGTGACGTATTCCTTCCAGATTTCATTCCTAAACTTCCGCGATCGATGATCCGATTGGTTCTCTGTTTCCAGGCCATTGATTCACCAATAAAATCTCAAGGAATATAATATTATTATTCTACATTTTTGTTACCATTCAAGACCTGAAACATCCTTATTAGTATTAAAAAAGTCGGCAGAGATTTAAAAAAAAAAGAGTTTTTGAAAAATAATTACACATTTTAAAATAAGAATATTTTTTAAAGCAAACTAGATCTGGTTTTCTAAATTGTAAAGCTAATTATAAAAATAAACATTTTATATTTAGATTTTACTAACTTTAAAGTCATTTAAAGGCAATCTCTAAAAATTTAGATTTATTAAAAAAAAAAACTAGTAGCCTAATTTATGTCAATTTGTAAAAAAAAAAAACAGTTTCAACTTGTTTCAGTAGATCTAATAACAATTTTCTCTTCTTAATATGTATTCTGTAAGTACTTTAGCTATGGTATAATTTATTTAGAATATTCGTTCATATCAAATTAAAACCAATAATGCATTTCATATTTTAATTTTAACAAATTTCTTATTAAACTTTTGAAAAACGCTTAATACACACATCAAAATAACATAAAAGAGTATATAAAGGTCCAACATTCATAACATATAATACTTTAGACACATCAAACCGATTTCACCTGTGGTGCAATTTTCAGATATGCGTCAATAGATCAATCACTGTGGTTGCTTATATATAGTAATCTCTGTTAGAGACTAGAAGACATGCTTAGAATTTACTTAAAAAATTTTAAGAGTGATATAATACACGACTTATCTTAATAGAATACTACTTATTGCATTTTATAATACGATTGATAACAATATCTTTTGTTATTTTTTTGATATAAATGAAATCTTACAATAATAAATTACTATATCATTAGACGAATTGCTTTGCTTTAGATTCCTTCATTGCTAAAGTGAAAATCAATATGAAAATATAGCCATCAGAAAGATTCCAAGCTATTAAAAGGTTAACATCATAAAGCCAAGGATACATTTTTTAAAGAAATGATTATTCATCCGATAAGCACTAGATGACTTATGTATTGCCAACAATAGAAATTTACAGTACTAAATGATATGTTGTCTGCCCAAAAAGGCCAGGTACAAATGTATTAAAAATGTCATCCGATGTAAAATATATAATCCCTCTAAACATTACAGGTATAAAAGTTCGCCAATACCCGTGCGATGTAAAATTAATCATGCGTGTAAAATATTAATTACTCTGTGGTACCGGCGAAAACGTTTGCTTAACTAGAGTAATTAAGCAACCATATCCTCTGCTTAAAAGCTTGTGGAGCAAGTTGTCCATAGGACTCTGTCAATTTGCTGTAAAACAAATATTACAACCCTGCGATGTAAAAACAAAATGCCAGCAAAGTGTGCTGTAAATTTACAAAATTTTTTTACTGTGCTACGACCGATAAATTTAGCCATATTTATTACCAAAGTAGCTAGAGACAATCACTGGCTGGCTATCACTCTTATGGAGTAACGATGCACCACATATTTGCAGTACATGCAAGAAACCCTATGCACAACGGACCCTTACATGGACATTTGTGGATCACACCTTTTCTTGTTTATTTATCATCGTAAGAAAGTTGTTTGCTAATATTTCCATAAAGGAGGAGCAGCTAGACTTCCACTTGTTTGGAGTAACATTTCACCAAAATTTTACAGTGCGGCAAGCTTGACAAACATTTATCAGCCAAGAACGAAATAAGGACTGATTTGGCCAATAATCAACTACTCACTCATAAGTAAACCCATTTGCAAATAAATTTTAATAAGGATTCATAGGAATGCCGGTATCCATTAAAAACAAATTATAAGCAAAGTTTCACGAAAAGATTTTGCTGTAAAAAAATAAGCTTTACTTTAAAAATAAAAAATGAAGCAGGAAAAGGATAGCGACAACATAACTGACATTGTGAAAAACAAGAATGCTATTTTCTCTTTCCCTTACTGAATTTCCCATGACAAAGCTGACAACTCTCTTATGACGTACTTCGAAAGATATTTTCTACGAAAGCCCGTGTTACATATTTGTGTAAAAAAAAATCCAACCTAAATATAATTAGTTTTTAATAGAAAAAAATCTTGATAAGAAGGGAACGAATAGAAAACATGATAGGGTTTATAAAAAACGTAATTATCGACGCTGAGTTGTCTTATTAATCTGAGAACGAATAAAAAAAAAAATAAACGATACAAAATGCGAATCAATTTCTTGACAGATATTTTCTTAGCATTTCATATTAAACTAAAGTATTTCATGTTTGTTTAAATAAGTTTCATTTAACTATTTTATGTCTAATATAAATAGACTATATTAATTTTATACATTATGTAATAACTTTAAATATTTGACATAAAGTTGAATTTTTTTATATAAATTAAAATTTCGTGTTTAAATTTTCATTCTTTAAGTAAGTATGTTTCATTGCTTCATAATAGTTGAATAATTAGAAAAAACTAACTTGGGGTACAAAAGTATTAGTTTTTCAATCAAATAAGATAACCTAACCGCACTTTTTCTTGGCAAATTATTTTTTATTATATAACCTATTGCAGAAGTAAAGTATAAAAAACATTTATTTCGTGGCACAATTTTTTTTACAAGCAAGGAACTAGTCAAACTCTTTATAGATAAATAGCGAACTTTTTTAATATATTTTTTAAACAGAGGTTTGAATGTGATCCTCCAGATATTTTGGATGGTCGATAAAAAGGAAAAAACATTTGAAAAGTTTGTTTAGCACCCTTACCGACCAAGAAACTGTCTCCTCAATACTAGAAGCGAAACTCGAAAAGAGGAGAAAGTTAACTTTGATTTCAAGTGCATAGAGTAAATCACCGCAAGTTCTTCAAATGTTGTTATCTGTTCTGCAGTGACATTCTAGAACAAATATAAAGTTTAAGCGTGAAATGGTATTGTTTTTCAAATGACCAAATAGAATAATTTATTTATTTAACGCTGCAATTGTACCTTTTATCAATTGAAAATAATAGAGTTTCTTTGTATTTTTTAAGTTAATAAAAATAAAATACAATAACTAATGGCAAGTTAGATTAAATTACAGATTTGTACAATAATTTTTTCTGTTGTACTATTCCCATACAAAATGATCCTGTGTATTTATTATTATTATATTTAAATAGTTACCGCAAAAACGTTTTTTATGTTTTTATCCATTCTGCGCATCATATAGTTATGTAAAAATATGGTCTCAAATTACATTGGAGACTGTATTTTGCTCAAAAATGTGTTCCGTGACAAGTGTTACAAGTCGTCAAAAGCATTTTTATCTATTTCTTAATTGTTTAAGAGAAATGTGAAAAAATAAAAAAAAAAATTGCAAAGTGTATCAAACATTTTGTTCAACCCCTGTATTCCCTCTGCAAAAACAAGTAAAAGAATTTTTCGTTTCTATAACAACAAATCAAGTGGGACAAAAAAACGTCATAAAAAGTAAAAGTAGTAAAAAATATTACTATAGTTTTAGATACGTTGAAAGTTTATGCCGACACATCCCATAGTGATGTCACATATCGTCGGCAAAATGATAAAACTACGAATGTGCAAAAACACGGAGATGGCAAACTGGATACTAATCCCACCGTTTTCAAAAACTGCTAATCTCTGGAATTCGCACATTCGTGGTTTTGTCCTTTCACCGACGATATTATATTGAGTCACGACTCTCTAGTGCAAAACTATGTTTTATTACCAAGTGTAAAGTAATTAATTTTAAAGCATTGTTTTGTCTCACTTTCTAGTTACTATATATACTAAAAAAAAAGTTGTAAAATTTATTGAATATAACTATAATCCTTTTATTAATACATGACTCACTTTTCAAAAAAAGAATTGTCGGAATATTTTATCTTTCATGAAGTCATTTTCCTTTATTAAACATTCTTCACATACGCTTCGGGAGTTCTGAATGCAGCGTGTATAATTACTTGTCCGAATTTCCTGACTCGTACTAGCACATGACAACGAGACGGAGGTATGCAAGTGACAACTATTGTTTTAAAGGCGCTCTCTTTCACAAATTAGAGTACCTTCAAAGTTGAAGTTAGTGACTTTTTAATTTAATGATTTTTCTTTTTAAAAAATTGTGGTTTTGACTTCAATGTGATTCCAAAAATTATATATTTGATATAATTAATGTAAAAAGTAATACTATTTAATGTACTTCACACAGAATAAAAAATATATCAAATAAATCCAGGTACAAGTAATAATCCTTTATAAAGTATAATATATCCCGTTACTTATATTAGCTTATAATTCCAAAATCTGAAGTGCGCTATATGATGCACAAATCGTCCTCAATAGAACTGCCCCCTAATTTCCCTCCTGAGTACCAGTTAAACCAATAATTGTATAATAAATAATGCGATTTCAAGTCAAAATCTCAAATATGTGCTAAAAATACTATGTCACGGATTTGGCCCGTTTTATGGCAATAATTTGGCTATATTGATGACAAAATATGTGGCAATAAAATAAAGATCTACACAAAAGTCTCCCCACCATAGTACTAGGCTCAGTAAAGTAATGACTACCGAATGAACAATATGTATAATTATCATTAATTAAACACTTCTCGCAGATTTGACAGATTTGGGTGAGCTAGTCTGCGATGTGCGAACATATTTGATAATCACATATTTGGCACGTTTTGGATGATAATTTTGTGCTTTTGGTAACATACTTGGCGACAAAAAAGAGGGTCTTGATATGAAGCAATATAGCTCTATAGCGCCAGTGAATTTACAATAATCAACCAGCATACAAGTAATTAAAAACACACAGTTCGTTCATTTTGTTCAGTTTGGCGTTCATTGGCCTAACCATACATTTGGAGAAAGAATGGAAATTGCAACAAACGGTCCTATCTACATCTTTAAAACGCGATGACTTACGGAAAGCCTGCAAAAAATTCATTAAAAAAATCATTTCGCACGTTTAGCGCGTTTTTTAATAATAATTTGGTGAACTTAGGAACCTATTTAACGAGAAAATAGAGATTGACACAAACAGACCACAGTACATGTTGATAAACGAAATAATCTGACAGAAAAATACTTGACGAGACTTTTAATGACAAACACGAACAACAAGCAACATATAATTTCGAACAAATTACGTTTAGTCAAACCAAACTGTACTGTTTCTGAAAAGTACATTTGCCGCACAGCAAATGCAGCTGCCGCTGCACTATTCACAGCACAATTGCTGTATTTTCTCGACTTGACTCTCAACACCCGTGACCTGCCATGACCGTTTTAATGGTCTTCTTTTGTACCAATCAGGAATTCAAACTGGATCGTGGCTGAGGCATATATCCTTGAAAATTACATCACACCTAATGGCACACACCTAAAGGCGTTAAAATGGAGCACTGGTGGTGATAAACGTGACTACAATTATTTTACAGTGCAAACTATCAGAAAAGTGCTTCCTTCCCAATCGCATCGGGCAGAGATGATTTATCCTTAACTGGGTGCATTAATTTCTGGATTCCGCTTGAGAGGACGACTTGATGGATTTACCCCAATACCTGCTCTTGGGAAGATTTTCTGCACTGTTGAGATCCTAATGTAAAGCGAATTGGATAGCCTTAAAGCAGACCTGCTCGTGTGAAAGCTCTAAGCTTAGATTATGTGAAGGAAAATATTATTATGCAATTTTATTATTATTTATATTTAATGTTTAATTATTATTATTATTATTATTAATAGTAATTATTTATATTGTTATTATAATTTGTCACGTTCTAATTTTTGTTTTTATTTATTATATTATTGTTATTATTTTCACATTGTTTGTTGTCATTATTTATCATGTTAAAATTGTTATTATTATTTGTTATTTTATAATTATTATTATATTTGTTTTGTTAAAAATTTTTATTATTATGTGTTACATTATTATTGTTTTTATTATTAGGTATAAAATTCTAATCTGACCGGTTATTCATGGCACTCTGAGTCATGTCGAAAACCATTTAAGAAATGAGCAAAAAATGGGAATAAATATAAATTATATTAAAATAATTAATAATAATTAATAGTATTAAAAAAATTGATATATTCCTTATATTAAAATTATTTTTTGATGTATTCTTTTTTCCGATGTTTTCGTCCCGATGTAATCGTCATTGTTATTATTATTGTTATTATTTTATATTTTAAATTTCTCTCAATCATTGCAACAATTGAAAGTATCCAAAATGAACAAAGCTGTTCATCATAGAAATCGTTCAAATGGGACGGGAGAAACATGTCATCATTTTCAAATGAAATCACCCACTCCTTTATTGACCCAGGATGATTAAACTCTCCTCCATCATGATGATTGTTTTCAGTCATTCATTTCAGAATCATGACAACTAATAATGGTTTAGAATTACATGTGACGTGTTTCTGAATTAAACTATTCAAATGCACCATTTTGTCTATTCATATGATTGAAATTCCAATTGGACATTTTTTTCCTTTTCAGATAATGCTTTGTTCAATGATCCTCTTTCCATAATGACAGTCCTTAATGGATCTTGAAGTATATGTTTGGGTATTACAATTTCATTTATAGAATCCTTTAATTGAATTATTTGACAAGGAGTATAAAGGATTTTCTAAAATAATGGTTGAAAAAGGTTAAAAAAATTAGTTCGTATTAACATTTTTAACCAATTCATTTAAAAAATTTAACTTTAACGTTTTGATTGTTTCAAAAATTTTTTTGTGTATTTAAACTGCTTTAAGTTTGATATTTTTAGAGCTGTGCAATCACTGTTTATTATATTTTGAAAAGCATCATTCTATGTCTAATTTCATTTTATCAAATCTTGCACTTACTATTTTTAACCCCTTTATTCTCAATTTTAAAAGTCTGGTGTGAACATTTGGTTTTATCGAATGAATTCTGATTTAACAGTTGTTGTAAATAATGTTATAAATTTTAGAAACCGTGATATAGTCGATTGTGCTTTAAGCAAATAAAAAACATTTGAATTATTACTAAACATATTAAAAAATCAGTTTAAAGTAGAAGTTTAAGCTTTAAAATTTAAGCTTTAAAAATATGTGTCTGAACACCAATATGAGGAAAATAAATAGCTAGGTGAAACCGGGGCTAGTTTTCCATTTTTTCTTCTTTTTGATTGTATATTTTTTACTTTCATTTATTTTGAAGTAAACAAGATGCCATTGTCTTCCTCACATGCTTGTCTTTAAATTAGAATTACTACTTTTCCAAAAAGGAAATATACTTTTTGGCAGCAAATGGTTAAATGCAAGCTCGATGAGCTGGAAAACGTGCCCCATATGCGGGGTAAATTTTCCCTGATTGCCAAAAAGTGATGGGGCAAATTTTCCAACTATTTTTGATAAGACTTAACTCATTTAAAAAAAATTTTTTTGATTTTTTACGTTTGACTTATTGTAAACTAAAATAGCTCAAAATAGTGTATCCAGAATAAATGTTTTTTTTTTTTTTAAAAAAGCCAGTTTATTATACCAAATTATTTTAACAAATTTCATTAAAGGTCATTATCATCTGGATCCCTTTAAACTTACATAAAACTTCCCCTTTTGTGTAACTATACTTTGGTGCTCTTTTCTAGAAAGTTGTCTAAGAATTGTTAAAAATTTCAAAAAATTGATTGACTATAGGTTGGTGAGATTGCTTTCCTCCTTTTTTTTGAACAAGCCAATTGACACAAAACTTTGGGTTCAACATGACTCATTGCTACTTTACAGTGTAATTATTCACGATCTGTGGGGAATATTTAAGTTTCTGGAGGCTTTTCGGCTGCTACATTCATTCTTGATGGTTTTAGAGTGATATAAATTGTTTCAGAATAGTACCAGTTCATTCATCTTTCTTTTTCATTACTATGCAGACATTTTTGAATCTAAAGCAAAACTTTTTTTTTCAGTCCGTGCTCATACGATAAAAATAATTTGATTTTTGGAATATTAAGCTCAATTTACAAAGATTGGAGCACGCTTTTCTACAAGGCATTGTTGGAAATCTTGCCCCGTGAAATTTTGGAAAACATGCCCCCTCATCATATTTTTACTTTAATAAGGCCTTGACGAGTGAAATTTTAAATTATTTTGAAAACGAATGTATAGCTACGTTGAGAGAGGAGCCAGCTTTTAGTATACGCAGTTATAAAACTGTAAGTCTTATAAAAGTACGTTTCATTTAGGTTTGAATGTATGCATGAAAATTCACTCAACGTTGAAAAAATCACAAAAACTGCTCTAACGACATTATTACAACACCAACTGAGCAAAAATTCTTGTGGGTGACATAAAACGGGTTGCTTCATACAGCAGGCAGCCATTTGACGTCTCCTAACGGCTCATTTCTTGAATAAGGCCTGGTGGAAACCTAACCCCATGGGGAAACTAGCCCTGGTCTCCCCTACTATCATACTACAAAGTAGAAAAAGCAAGACATTGTATTAATAATATAATATTGCAATATTAATAATTTTACATGCTTTTATTAATGATATTATAAAAATAATATGTTCTTAAATAAAGATTTCTCATATCAATATTTAAATTCTGTTATTTCATCTAATAAGCTAAGAATATCAGAATTATGAATTTTCTTCTTAGAAAAATACAATTAGTTCTAACTATAAAAGCTTTACCATTTTATTTAAGAAAATAAACCATCGTAAAGCCTGTTAAACATTTTAAAAAACATTATTTCGCTTATTAAAATGCTCTTCTTGAAATAGTTTACTGCAAATTTATGCTTAAGTGCCTAGAGAGATGATTTAGTATAATCATATAATTTCTATTATTATTACCTAATTTAAACTTATAATAATAAAAAAGAGAAAAAATCTAAATACGCGTACAATGTATTTCTGTTTTAAAAAATAAGCAGTCTTTAAAACAAATAAATATCGTCATTAAAATTGTGAAACTAATTAGCATTACTGTAAAAAAACAATTTTAAATGTTAGTACCAATTAATTGTTAAAACGCTCGTAAACTATAAAATCAAGCGCCAGAAATTAATTGGACATTTTTCAGAAACAATAAATTTAGAAACTTGTTCAGTGCTTAGATTAAAAAGTTACATCTTATTGTAAAATCTTGACAATAAACAGTTGTTAAACAATACTTCCACGCTTCAGTGACTAATTCTTTTTAAATTTTGTTACATACTTTACTCTAATACAATTTCTAGGTGGTAAGCTTTAATGGTAACTTTTGTGATAAATTAACGCAAAAAACCCTATTGAATTCGAAATTCATTTACTAGAATTCTGGTGAAAACTGTAATAAATCAAAGTACAATTCCATAAATTGAAAGTTAAATACATGTAACATGTATGCCAAATATTTTTTCAGCTGTAGCAATCCCTTGCACATAGCCGACCCGGTAGCACAACGGTTAGGGAGCTAGCCTTTGGAGCTTAAGGGTTCGGGTTCGAATCCCGGTAATTCATGGATGTTTGTGTTCGTCAATAAAAGCCGACCTGGTAGCACAAATGGTTAGGGAGCTAACCTTTGGAGCTTAAGGGTTCGGGTTCGAATCCTGGTAAAGGCATGGGTGTTTGTGTCCGTCAATAAATGTTGTTATTTGTCTATGTGTTTGTGTCGTCTCTTTCTTTGTGTGTCTCTTGTGCCTGCGTCATTTCTGGGTTTGAGTACAATAGACTTGAAGTCGCAGTGCTTGGCGAACTTTCCCCTCACCAAGAAAGTCATAAGTCATCCCTTGCACATAAGCTTTATTAATAAGTTTTTGAATTATAAGAACATGTATGATCTAAAATTTGGGATGTGTAAGTATTTGTTTAATTTCTCACGATATAAAAATTCACTCGATTTATCACTCTTTAATAGTGCGACGATAGTTTAACTCAATTTTTTTTAGAATATTTGCTTCGAAATAAAATAAGAATACCCTAGTGTGCAATTTTGAGAGTTGTTCAATTAGCTCTAAATTTGAACTTAACCGCATTAAATCAGTTTCTATTGTTTGAGGGTATTCCCCTAAACTAATTGATTCCATTTCTGGAAAAGCGATTCTTCCATCGCCCCCCCCCCCCCTGCAAGTAATATAATTTCGAATTCAATAGTTTTGCCTTCTTCCCAAACACCATTTACATATTGCAAATTCTCAATCAATTTCGGTTCAACATCATTTACCCCTGTTAATAAAATAAGTTCGCTAACCTTAAAAATCCATTTTTACTTTTAAGTACTTGGGGGATGTTATCAAATTAATTGTCAATGTGGTCTACCATATATTAGACGAATCAAATGCGCCTTCTAAATCAGAATCAATGACTATAGTTTGAAAGGAGTTTATGTTGGTGCTCATTTTAATACTTAGACCACCTCTCATGCAAATTTTGATAAAGGAAGTCAATTCTATATATATACACTGTTAAAAATTATGCACTTTGTTTCACCAAAAATATGGTTCCTAGTAGCTGCAACGGCTGTGTGGTGAAACGTTAAACCATATTTTTGGTATTCGGTTGAATCATTTATCAGGTTTTTGTTTCCAAATCCAGAAAAATGGTTCAACCAAATACCGAAAAAAGGTGAAACATTTCACCACACAGCCGTTGCAGCTACTAGGAACCAATATCATGGTGAAACCAAGCACAAAACTTTTAACAGTGTACTTTTTTGCCTTGAAACATGACATCTGTCTCTCGAAATCTTCTATTTAATAGTAGCCCAGAAATAATGGGTGGAGCGTTTTTACCCCGCAGCTGTAACTTAACGGCGAATGAGACTGAATGACAGCGGGTCTCGAAACCAAAGTTCCTCTGTGTTTCTCCAGTAGAAAAAAATATTTTCTAAGCCCCATTTCTCTGGCTGCATTAGATATTTTTACAAACTTTTTTTATGATAAATGTAGCTGACTTGCAGATTTCTACAATCTCACTTTTTGAAATTGGTTCGAATTTTTTTTTTTCAAAAATAATTTTACAAAAAATATTCGAACCAATTTCAAAGAGTAGGATTACAGAGACCTATAAGTCAGATACATTTATTATATTAAAAAACCGTTTGTAAAAATATTCAAAACGGCAGGAAAAATGTGGATTAGATAATAATGTTTTCCTTCGGATTAACACACAGGCATTTTGGTTTGGACACTCAGGTCCATTGGCTCCTAAGGCTTCCCACATACGTAAAATAGAAAACATTTAAGCTCTTGAATCCTCTAATACCCTATTGAAGCACTTTGTGCGCAGAATTTCTTACATAAGAGCCCCAACAGTAGATATAAGAGTCTCTTGACAGGTAATTACGAGTGTTTGACATGATTATTACTTGGAGATAATCAAAGACTTCTAAAAAAATAGGCTGCGCATTTTCGACAAAAGAAAACAAACATCCTACCCAAATCACGTGGGTGTGCTTAAAAGACTTGGCGTGTTTTTAAAACCGTATTTGAAATACAGGTGGCGCAAATAAAAGTGGCTCCATCATGGAGATAAGAATAAGCTAGAATTGTTGCAATTTCAAAAACCGATGCAAAAACAGGTTTGCTATGTGAAGCTATTGATCGCTTCAATGTAAAGCCCAAACAAACGTTTGGTGAATTATTTGCCGAGAACCTTGGTATGGTTTGATAATCTTAGTTGGAATGCAATAAAAACTGAAGGTTTGAACAGCTGTGCAAAAAAAGTTCCCACTAGGGATTATTTGGGCTGTTATTTATCCCAGAGAAATCAGACCTTTTTGCTTTTGTTAATACAAAACATTCTAAATTTATTGCAAGACACAAAATTTTGTGGTTAATTTTTGTTATTAATGTGGTGTTTGGACCCGTTTCGGAATGTTTTAAGACTTGTTCAAATCCGATCCTGTCTGACGCCATTTCGAAACTTATCATTGCATGGCACTCCTTTTGACACTTCTACGCGCATAAATTCCTTAACAAACAACTGGCCACATTTTTTTTCACGAATTCGTTTTAATAAAACATTTTTCCATGAACACCCTCAGCTGTACTGTGAGTATCATCTTATCCTGTGCATTGATAAACTCACACAACAGAGCAATTCACACTTACACACTAATATCTGAAATCGCCAGTAGTCCATGAGTAGCTTTAATGTGATGCTAATCCAATCGAACCAATGCAAAAACATCTTTCCAAGTGAAGCCATTGCACGCTTGAATAATTTTTTTATTTCTACTTAAAGTCTTTCAGATGTCTTCAATAGCTTTTCTCGCCAAGCATTTCAATGCATACTTATATCTACGCCGGGGCCAGTTTTATTTGCGCCCCCCTGTATATCAGTGTTTCAGTTAGTTTGTACAAGTATAAATTTTTAAATGTTATTTACTATATTAGTATTCAAAATTCAATCTAAATTGCTGAGTCTATTATTAATTTATGAGTGAATATAATTACTTAAAAAATTATTCTCAATTGTCGTTTCTTGCTATAACGTTTACACCAAAAGTGGAGATAAGGCGCCAATTGTTGCATTTCTTTCGGCAATTTAGTTATTGATCTTGGTCCTCCTATTAACCTGTCTTATTATTAAATAGTATGTCTACTTCATTTAATGCCATTGAGAACAATGCATTGGATATGTTGACGTAAAATGGATAGGGCAGCACAAGAGAGTCGTTGTGTTAAGATACCATGTCATTCAATGATTTTTTTTTCACGTTTGAATATTAGAATCGATTATAAAGGATGTTTCTGCCCATAACAAGTATTATAAGATTTATATCTATCTAAGCTGGTTGCATTCAGTTTTTATGAACGTGTAGAGTTTCCGAAGTGTTTTAAGGCTGTGATATTATTATAAACTTTTATAAAGACAAACTTAGAAAATAATGGAATATTTAGAAACTTAACAGTTCTGCTACAGAACTAACATACGTTGATGTAAACTCCGAAAAATTTGATAAAATATATTAAACTGTCCAATAAATTTTTGACAATAAAAAGCGTTTTCTTAAAATTGCATTTTATTCATCAAAAATAAGTACAATGTAAGAACTTATTTTTAATTAATAAAATTTTGTAATAAACTAAATAGAACACGGAATCTAAGTACATATTATTAATGGGTCTTTTTGCAGACATAAATTACATAGCTATTAACATTATTTAATATTTGCTGAATAAAGTAGAGAGGTTTCATTGAAGCAAAAAACCTATATAAAGTAATCCAAAGAAAATTTTAAGTGCATGTTAGATAACTATTTTTAATAAACATTGAACAAATTAGTGTTATAAACTTTTACATAATACAGTTTATGATTACTTTTTTTACCTAGCTATAATAGCTACCTAGATATAATAGCTAACTAAATTTAAAGACCACAAAAACACACTACTTGCATTATTCATTATTCAAAAACGTCCAGAAAATCCACAGAAAACAACCAGGAACAAAAGAATCATTGACTACACCATCCACGAAAGAACAATCGACTTATTGTCCTGTTCCATTTCTTTCCTCCACCCCCACAGACCTTTTGAGAACAAGGTTTCGTCTGCCAAAAATCCAATTCTCATCCATTTATATGATGCCTTGGGGAATTACTATGGCTCGGAAAGGCCTGCACTATGGCCTTAGGAAATTGGAATGCAATGATGAAGTTAGAATGTATCCGATTATGGGATTGGTTGTTTATTTTGTGATGTTTCATTGAATTACTGTTTATGCAATTATAAAATACCGCTTTTATGACAGTGTCTTTTCTTGGGTCTTCTAGAAATCTAAATTTTCATTTGTGAATTAGGTTGAGATTAGGTAAAATTACCACGAAAATAGTGTTTAAAAACAGTAACGTTGTTACTACAAAATTACTGTTTATGCGATTATAAAATACCGATTTTGTAATAGCATCTTTTCTGCGTTCTCTAGAAATCAGAATTTGCATTCATAAATTAGGTTTAGATTAGGTAAAATTACTAACAAAATAAATGAAAAATTATTACAAAATAAATGCAAAATTACTACGAAAATAAATACATAATTTTGGTTTATCGTACGGAAATACCGCACGCAATTCACTTTTGCGTCATCAAACGAGTTTATTTTTAGAGTTATTGTAGATATGTAGTTTAGAATATCGCAAATTTGAGTAAAGAACCCAATGTGGTAAAAGCTTAGATGTCAGTTACAGCAGCATATCTTTTCTTCGGCAGAAATTTGAAATAAACATTTCTCGAAAGCAATGTATTTTTGTTCCAAATTACGTAACATGAAATATTTTGATAACTTTATGTGTAAGGGGATACATTTAAGCAATTTTATAATTGAGTAAAATAACATAATGAGACATAGGAGATAGATAAAATGGAACACAAAAGCTTTTCTTTAAATTTGTGTTTGCGTCAACTGGTGATAAACACTATTTCAACTATCCGACCACTTTTTAGCAATACGAGTATATTAATTTCTCAGAAAATATACCTTTAATTTGTGTTCACATTTTTTTTTAGCAATTTTAAGCATAAATAATGGAGATTTATAAATAAAAATTTACGATATACACGCTTTTATTGATTGGTATATTACTTTGTTACGTCAGTTACAAGTAAACTTTTGAAAAACTGTATTATTAGACGTTTCTGCCTTGTGGGAATGAAAAACTCTTAAGACTATTTAGTGACTATAATAATGGTGTGTAAATCAGAATACTATAACCATACCTTTTCAAGTCCCTGAGATAGATTTCAAGACACCGTGATGACATATGAAGAGATCAGGAGAAAAACCCCTTCATCGACTGGGAATCTGTTCGCATTGAGGTCTGTTTGGCAAGTAGTACACTGTTAAAAAATTTTTCCTTGGTTTCACCATGATATTGGTTCCTAGTAGCTGCAACGGCTGTGTGGTGAAATGTTTCACCTTTTTTTCGGTGTTTGGTTGAACCATTTTTCTGGATTTGGAAACAAAAACCTGAGAAATAGTTCAGCCGAATACCAAAAATATGGTTTAACGTTTCACCACACAGCCGTTGCAGCTACTAGGAACCATATTTTTGGTGAAACTAAGAATTTTTAACAGTGTAGCAATCAGAAACCGGTTTCTCCCTTGGTTTACTTCCACGGTTCAAGCGTCAGACTAGTGTCTGGCGTGAATCTCGAACATAGAGATAAGTCCGCGTGATAAAGAACCAATATAAAACTGGTTTATTCACCCATTGTATGCGATAACTCGCTACCTTCACCAAGTAGACCTAATGCAGCCATATTCTCAGTTGATGAAGGGGTTCTTCCCCTGTATTCTTCATATATTATGCGCTTACAAGTTTTTATGATAAAAAATCATAAAAGGAAAACCAAATAATACAACGTAATTTAAATTGGGAACATTTACAGTCCAGGATAGTACGCGTAGTATGCATAATAAATACAGTTGTAAATAAATATCAGCAAGCTTAACTAAAAAATAAATTATTAAATAAAACCAGAAGCAATTTATCAAACTCCTCCTTCCATTATTTTTTTTAAATTTCTTAGGTAATCCAAATCTTAAAACACGCCCAAACAAAATCTTTATATAAAACCCCATTTGTTAACGTATATTAAATGTAAAAACTATTAAATTAGGTAATAGCAATTACTCATCTCAAACTTTCTGAAACCTTTAACATGATTAGTTATATCGAACTTGTATAATCGATCACAATTTCCTTGCATATCGAATGCAATAATCGATATGGCTTCCTTGGTATCGTTTATTTTGGAATCGGGACACGCAAAGACTTGTTCAAGTGGAAAGCCCCTTTTGGAAGCAGTCATGATTCCCGCCATATTCAACGATCAGTCAAAGGAATATTTTAATATGATTTACGACGTTTCCAGACTTCAATAAAATGCAAGGAATTTTAAATTTTAGCTCTTTTTTCTTGTATACTTGCTGTATGGTCTTGTTCTTTATAAAAGTCAGTTATTTTAAATGTGCAAAGATAGATTGTACAGCAAATGTTTATATATCATACAGTTTTAAAGACGAAATAAGCATCCATTTCAATTTTGATTTTTACGTTTTTTTTACTGGGGAAATTAAATTAAGCGTGAAATATTAGTAGCTGTGGCAACTATTGACATTTTGCATCATTCAAAATTGAAAAGATAGACGGAGATTAAAGAGTTAAATATTTTTAAGTAAACAATGTCTAAAATAATCTCTGGGGTTGAATCCCGGTAAGGCATGGATGTTTGTGTTCGTCAATAAAAAGCCGACCTAGTAGCACAAACGGTTAGGGAGCTAACCTTTGGAGCTTAAGGGTTCGGGTTCGAATCCCGGTAAAGGCATGGGTGTTTGCGTTCGTCAATAAATGTTTTTTGTCTATGTGTTTGTGCCGTCTCTTTCTTTGTGTGTCTCTTGTGCCTGTGTCATTTCTAGGGTTGAGTATAATAGACTTTAGGTCGCAGTGCTTGCGGAACTTGCCCCCCACCAAGAAAGTCATAAGTCATAAACTAATCTCTGAGTTCACATCGTAAGAAAAAGTATTCTTCCTACTGAAGGGTCCAGTTTCAAAACACAAATTCTTCAAAGTATAGCTAAGATATATGAACGGACCAGACCTTACATCTTTGGAGAATGTGAGTCTTGAAACTAGACCCTTCTACTATGAGGAAGTTAATCAACGACATTGATTATTTTTCATATTGACTACTGCATTTCGTGTTTCACAAAAATCTCTCTCAACCAAAAAAAAAACACGTTAATAAACAGCCTGATAATATCAATATCAAAAAATAGAAAAATTGAACATAGTGCTTTTTTTTAAGATCCGTATATAGAACGTCATATGTGGATGAAAAACCGTATAATGTCTAGCATGATTTATACAGAATTCGTTTTTTGAAAATAGTGAGAGTTCTTGGAGAGTGCTATTTGCCTTGTCCTATTTGTTTTTGTGTAAGCTTCCTGCTGTGATTTTTTCATGAAACAAACAGGACAAAAAGGATTCCCAAAGTTGTTTGATGTTGGGTTTATTTTTATATATTTCTTATTTAAATTCCTTTAAATCGAAAAAATTCAATATACTTTTCTGAATTTTTGCATAGTTTTCGAGGTTGTTTGAGTTCATTTCATATTTTATTTTACGCTTTTGGATTTTTTTGTTTTAAAAAATCACAAATTTGGATTTGTCTAAACATATTTTAATAATTATGTTTAATTTATTAACTTTAATTTTAAAAGAAGAATACCAAATCAGTTGGTAAAGCATTGGTTCTTAATTTTCAAAATATTGCTCTATTAAAAATCACTCTATATGGTAGTTTCATTTTACTTTCAAAAAAGTATCATATTTTAATTACAAACAGACTTCTTATGATAAATGAAAAACTATTTTTAACTGGAAATAAAACTAACAAAACCAGAATTATTTTTACCGTCTTTGAAGTTTCAAAATAAATAATATATTATAAGTAAAAGAAAATTAATCTTACGTCTTTAATATTTTTCTTAATTATAGTTCTTGAAATGTAATTAAATTATTATGTACATGATTAAATTATCATGAAAGATGCAAATGATAAATTTAATAGTAACGTATTTTCAGAGATGGCGTATTTTCAGAGATGGAATAATAAAATAATTTGCCTATTTTGTTCCCTTAGGTTATCTTAAATGTCGATACTTGTTGTTGTTTCTAATGCCACTCCGGTAACCGAGCCCGGAGTAGAGAACTACCCGATTTTAAGGCGAAGTGGGGCGGCTTCCGTTTTTATTGAGCGGCACAAGGGATGAAGTCCGACTTTTGCTCGTCAGCATGACACATCCGTTTTACAGGAAGGTCCCTTTCACACATCCATTCTCACTCACTTATCGGAATTTTGATCCAGATCAAAGGCCTATAACCCCCTGATCTGGTACCCCCAGAGGTATTAATTTGGTATGGGAACATGGAGGACTTTGTGACCACGACATATTTAACGTGCCCCAGCCACCATTAGCAACACGGCGGTCTTTAGTCGAATACAAGCGCCGACCCAGCAACCATCAGAATTGCGAGCACCGCCGAGGACAGAACCCACAACCCTTCCGATGCGAGCACGGCGCTTCACACGACTGAGCTACCGCGGCTCATGTCGCTACTTAAATAAAATTATCAGCGAAATCCCAGACTTTGCTTTACACTTTTTTCCTGTTGCTTTAAAATAAAAAAAACTAAATGAGAGGAAACAAAAAAATGAAATGATCTTTAATTAAGCCTTCTGTTTTTCTCTTTGGAAAGAAAACTAATTTGTCTGGATAAAACACAATTTAGATTTTTTTTTAAAAACCTGCTTTTTTGCCTTCCTATATCCAGAATTCTTTGTTTTTACGACGTCTAATTTATTTCAAAGGTCTTATCATTACAATATATTGATCTTCAAAACAAGTCTCACATTGTATTTTCTGAATTAAATTTAGTTTTTCTACCCTTGTTACCAAATGATTTATTTTAATTTATTTTGTTTTGCATTACTATATATATATTATAATTAGGGATGTTTTAGATTTTTGTAGTAAGGGTTTGATTATACTAGTACAATCATCACTTTCTGTTAATGTAGAATTGTTTCATTGACTAACTGTTTTTCGACAAAATGTTTTTTTGAAATTTGAGATTACACACTAATGCACAATAATTATTTATAATAATTTATAAATGTAAGAAGAGTGGTTTTTAGTTAGATTTATTATTTTTTTATGAATTGAGAAACATAAAAAACTTATATATTTGTTTTATAAAAAATTAGTTGTGTAAAACTTATATCTATAAAAATGCTTTGAAAGCAAATATTTAAACAAAATTCTCCCCCTTTCTTTAGAATACTCTTCTTGATATTCATAATATTTAATCGTTAAAATAAGTTTATGATTATAATAATCAAATGTATACTTAATTTACTGCAAGGAAAATTTACTCTTTTGATTATAATAAAACTTATAATTTGTGTAACTACAGTCTTAAAAAAGGCAATTAGATTTCCTTGTGCTTCTACTTTTACAAACGATAATTTTATAATGAATGAAGGATCAACCAGCATTTAAACTACAAATGTGTAAAAGCTGCATTATCAGATGATTTAGACTGCACGTGTCTAGATTTTTAATTCATTGTAGCTAGATTATGAATATTCAAAGCGCACTTTAAAAATGAAATAATATCTGTATATTTCGAAACACTTTTATTAGCTTAATATTGTATGCTTTGTTCTTTTATAAAGACATAGCCTTATAATTACATAATTACGTTATGAAAAATATTGCTCAAGCAATTTTTGAAATGCTGAGGTGCTGTAAAGAAGTACTTAGATTTGTATCAAGACAACCTTTATTCATGAGGCAATTATTTTAATATGATATTAAATTTAATTTGTTCAATATTACTAAAGAAATTATAAAATGTGATACTCATATCACATAACTTCTTAAAATTTTCGGAAATTAGTTTTCGCTTGCTAATTTTACTTAGAAACCATACCTTAATTGTGTCACATTCCGAGAAACAAGAAATTTTGAAACTATATACATACTTTTAATTAATATAATGTACATAGTAACAAGTGCTTGAATAAATTGTGCATGCTAGTTTATTGCAATAAGAATTAACTATATTTTTATTCATTATAAAATATTAGAATTCAAAATAAAATATTAGAATTTAGAATGAAATATTACTGTTTGTAAGTGATACTAATTATTAACTAATATTCTATTAAGAACGCAGAATAAAATATTAGTTATTGGCTAAACAAAGAGGTAGATTTTTGAAGGAGTATTTATCAATTGTTAGTAAAACAGCATAAATGAAAAAGAATTTTAAAAAATTTAAAAATATTTTTTATTTCCTGAAAATTTTTATAAGTCTAATTTGAACCACAGAATGAATTTTGCGAAAAACAAGTACCGTCAAGCTGCTTAAAAAGAATAAAAAGAAAACAAACTTTTTGTTCAAATTTAGGCCTGAATAAAATAAATTTAATCTGGGAGCTGATAAGTGGTAGTGGCTTGTTTGTTGCTTGATGTAGTTTAGCAATTCGATCCAAAAACAGTAGCCCACTTAGAAGGTTAGACTGTCAGTTGGGCCGTACCTGTTTACCGACAATCAGCTAATAGGTTTCCCCCTCCTACTTGTCTATGTAGGCCTGGGTTTGATGGGTAGGAAATGCCCTAATTCAGAGCCAAAGAGTAGTAAGTCTACAATTGGGGATTTTTTTAACTTATATTCTAGGTTAAGATATTTTTTATGTTTTTTTTATTCGGAAATATTCATAAATTGTTGCTTATATTATCACAATGGTAGTAGTTGTAGGATATGTTTTTTTAGTAGTAGTAAGGTTGTGTGGACAAAATAATGTACACACTTCGCATGTTTTACATTTTTCTAAACAGCAGAAAAATATGTTACATGTTTTTTGACGAATTAAAACACATGTTACGTTGCACAATTTCGCGCAAAAATATAGTCTCAAATGTAGTAATGCACCATGTAGAATAATCCAAAGTTAAAAACCGTTTTTTGGGTACCTTGATCTTAACCCTAGAACTACAAAACGGGATAGATATTTATCCCACGAAAGTTTGTATTTATAGGTTTAAGAAGGTTGGTGATATTATCGACTGCTAATTGAATCGATGTTTCACAATCTAACCATTACTGTATTCCATAAAGTTTGTCAATTGTACGGAAAGTTTTGATTATTTTAACCCTTTGAGGGATACGCAATTTGGTTAAAGTGTAATTTTGTTCTCATTGCATAAGATTAAAATTTAAAATTTTAACAGAAAATTTAAATCTTTTAAATTAGGAAGATTCTAATAAATTAGGGAAGGAATATATAAATGACTGTTCCCGACTTACAATTTTAAAATTTGGTAAAATTATAAAAATTATAATTTTTTTAAAAATATGTGTATTTCTGGAAAATATAATAGTCAGGTGATGGGTTTATACACCTATATCTTCCAAAGGGTTAAAAGAAAGTCACCTTAACTTTAGTCTGCTTAAGGGGAGTCGGATTGTCCTATCTCGCCCATCTTAATTTTCCTAACTTTAAGAACATTTTTCTCAGGAACTATATGAGATATCATTATGATCTTTTTTATATTTTGTTTTTTACATATAGCTCTTTGATTTTAACGGAGGAATTTTAAATATCTTCGCATACAAAAAAATTATATAACTTTAAATCTGTTTTTTTGTGTGTTTTTTAATGCAAATTTGAAACAAATCCTTGTAAAAGTATTTTCTATACTTTAAAATATTCTCAGTTTACATCAAAGAGCTATATGTAAGGAACAAAATATAAAACAGTTCATAATGATATCTCATATAGTTCTTGAGAAAAAAATTCCTAAAATTAGGAAAATTAACATGGGTGAGATAGAACCGTCCGACTCCCCCCTTAAGTTATTTTCTTATTAAGCATCTGCCATATTCTAACCTTGCCAATCAATACCATTACTGACATACGCCAGTATTCCTCTCATCTGAGGAGTCTTCCCTGGGTTATTTGAGGATGCCGGAAAGTGGTTGGAATTGTCGAGTTGTTGGACGCTATTTGATGCCTCGCTGACTGGGTTTGACATCTGAGTCGGAAAGGGTGGGGAATGCGCTGTGTTTAAGAGGATGGAGTATTATTGGGTCTCAGGTTTTTCCCTCTTTAGACGAAATGAAATTAAATACTCGAAAGGAATTAAATACTTCCAAAGATTTGAACGTAGTAAAAGTTAATCTTTAATAGAACAACACAATATTTTGCAAAAATAAAGTTTACTGTATCAGGAAAAATGTTTAAATAACCTTTTTTTTATATTATTATTGGTTCTCGCCCCCTCCCCCCGACATAGAAAGAAAAGAAATTAAATACTCCAAAGGAAATTAAAAACTTACATCCAAAGATTTGTACATAGTAAAAGTTGATCGTTAATAGATCAACAAAATATTTTATAAAATAAAGTTTATTGTATCAGGCAAATATGTAAAGGGTGGGGAAGGCGTTGTATTTAAGAGGATGGAATATTATTGATTCTCGGGTTTTTTCTCTCCTTAGACTTTGAAAGAAAAGAAATTAAACACACTCGAAAGGAAATTAAATACTTACATCCGAAGATTTGTACGTAGTAAAAGTTGATCGTTAATAGAACAACAAAACATATTATATAATAAATTTTATTGCATCAGACACAAGAGTTTAAATAAACTTTTTGTTATTATTTGTTCTCGTTTTTTCCTCCGACTTAGAAAGAAAAGAAATTAAATACTCGAAAGGAGATTAAATACTTACTTAAAAAGATTTGTAGTCAATAAAAGTGGATTGTTATTAGAATAGCAAAATAGCAAAATATTTCATAAAATAAAGTTTATTGTATCAGATAAAAATATAAAGGGCCGTTTTTTAGAAGATGGAGTATTATTAGTACTCGGTTTCCTGTCTTCCCCCCTTAGAAAGGAAAAAAATTAAATACTAGAATTAAATACTTACTTGTAAAAATCTGTACGTATTAAAAGTTGATCGTTAATAGGACAACAAAATATTTTATATAATAAAGTTTATTGTATCAGGCAAAAGTGTAAAAGGCGGGGAATGCGCTCTGTTTAAGAGGATAGAGTACTATTGGGTCTCGGGGTTTTCCCTTTTTAGACTTAGAAAGAAAAGAAATTAAATACTCGAAAGGAAATTAAATAGTACTTCCAAAGACGATTCCTTTCTTCCAAGTAAAGATTTATACGTAACAAAAGTTGATCGTTAATAGGACAACAGAATATATTATAAAATAAAGTTTATTGTATTGGACAAAAATGTAAAGGATGGCGATTGCGCTGTGTTTAACAGGATGGAGTGCCCCCCCCCCTTAACTTAAAAAGAAAAGAAATTAAATACTTCCAACCAAAGATTTGTACGTAGTAAAAGTTTATCGGTAATAGAACAAATATTTTATGTAATAAAGTTGATTGTATCAGTCAGCAAGCTAAAATGTAAAGGGTGGGTAATGCGCTCCGTTTAAGAGTACTGAGTATTATTGGTTCTCAGGTTTTTTCCTTCTTAAGACTTAGAAAGAAAATAAATTAAATACTCTAAAGGAAATTAAATACTTACTTCTGAAGATTTTTACGTAGTAAAAATTGATCGTTAATAGTACAACAAAATATTTCATATAATACAGTTTATTGTATCAGGCAAAAATGCAAAGGGTGGGGAATGCGTTTTGTTCAAGAAGATGGAGTATTATTGGTTCTCGGGTTTTTCCCTCTTTAGACTTGGAAAGAAAAGAAATTAAGTACTCGAAAGGAAATTAAATACTTACTTACGAAAATTTGTAGATCGAAAAAGATGATCGGTAATAGAAAAAAAAAATATTTTATGCAATAAAGTTTTTTGTATCAGGCAAAAATGTAAAGGTGGGGAATGCGCTGTGTTTAAGAGGAGGGAGTATTATTGGTTGTCGGGTCATTCCCTCTCTCGATTTAGAAAAAAAGAAATTAAACAACCAAAAGATAATTAAATACTTTTTTGAAAATATTTGTACATAGTAAAAATTGATCGTTAATGGAACAACCAAATATTTTATGAGATAAAGTTTATTGTACCAAGCAAAAATGTTTAAATAAACATTTAACTCCAGATTTAATGCATCATTTGTGTCTTGACGTATCCTCAATTAAGCTTTTAAGAAAGTAAGTAAGCTCAGGTAAGCTTAAGCTCAAGGAATTAATTGGTAGTTTTTAATACAAATCTATAGATTTTTTTTACCATTTTAGTAACAAATATTTCAACAAAAAGGTTATTTCAAAAAGTTTACATTTTCCTTTCATGTCATTCGATACAACATTATTTCATGCCACTGTTACTTATTTGATATTAATAATAACAATCAATAACTTATAAATAAGAAATAAATGATAAAAATTAAAATGATAAAAATGATAAATTTTATCATTTAATTATTATAAATCAATTTTCTAAAAAAAAAATATATGTAACTCAAACCTAATTGTAATACTTAAGTTTTACGAAAAAAATTCTTTGTTATATTAAATAAAACATTAAGTATCATTTCGAATCTTTTATTATGTAACTTAAGAATTCAATTTCTTCTTTAACCTGCCTTAAACTTTCTTTAGTCTGTAATTTTAATCAAAACTAATAAAAGTAACAAGTTTTTCATTTTCTAAAGGAAAGCCTAGAAGAAGCAGAAACATTTAAGGTAAAAAAGCAACTTGTAATTTGGAGAAACTAACTTATTAGGTATAGATTGAAGAATTCTTCAAATTGGTTGTATGTAGCTGGAACTTTAAAATCAAATTTATCAAAAATATAAGATGAAAATAAAAGATTTGAAAAGAACACTTGTTAGGTATCGAAAATTGTGTAATTTTGTTTCCTAAGACGTTCTATGAAGTTCAAAAAGAAATCCATGAACTGTCACCTTGAAAGGAAAGCAAACAAAACCACAAAAAATTTGATCAGTCGAAAAAGTAACTCCAACTTTTTTTCTAAGGGGAAAAAATCTGAACTTTCGCTTGAAAGCCTCGATGTGAAAGGACGTATAGGTATGGAGGTGAGAATAAGGATTAGATGTAGCCTGGTTTAAAACCTATGCAAAAACCGGTTGGCCAAGTGAAACTATGGACTGCCATCGCAATACACCCAAACAAATGCTTGGCTAATTGTTTGGCGTTACATTGCAGCTAATAAAATTAATAAATAACTATTTATATCATTCCTATTAAGGTGAATATTAGAACCTTGTATTAGTTTAGATACTGTACTACCGTCTGCGACTGTACAAATTATCACTATTCCACTTTTAAAAACTGATTATCAATTATTGAAAATATGCGGTTTTGTATTAAATATCAGTGAGTGATCAGTCGTTTAATACTAATGGAGGAACAGCTGGATATAATGGCCGGTCTCCATTTGACGATTTGCGCTACTTTGCCCAACAATGAAAATATCCAAATGTGGTAATTATTCCACTTCAATATTTCAGACAACTCGATAGGTATATTAATCCTACGATAATTTTTCAAGCTCTCCAAAAGTTTCCAATGAATAGACCGACCATTATATCATAGATGTACCTTGATGGAACAGTGTTCCTCAACCATATCATAAGAGCACAGTCATGATGGAGCGTATCACATTGACTTTGCGACTTTTAGATAATTTTACTTTTTTTCTCGCCAAGAATTATCTTATTTTAACCTCTATGCGTCTAGCAGTTTATATGCAATGTTTGATTTGGAAACTTGACTTTATGTTTGAACCCTCTTGAGCAAGAATTTTTTGATAAAAATGGAAAATATTTCTCGTAAATATGTAGATACGCTCTTTTTCAAACATGAAAGAAATGCATTATTCATATTTCTTTTGCCTGTCAGGAACAATTCTTCATGCTTATTGTAAATTTAGAAATGTTTATGAGGAAATTATCAATTATTCCTGGACTTTATTAAAAATCCGTAAACTTCAAGAAAAATTTCCATGCTGTTGACTATAACTGTAAATCAGTACCAAATCGCAATCAGTAGCAGTAAAGTATAAAAGGTAGAGACACTGATGTCAAACTTTACCAACAAAAAAGCTAATTTCTCGTAATAAATTTTAAGGATGGAACGTAACTTGGAAGGGAGATACAGCTGGACAGGTAGGCGGTTATCTCATGTCAGTACCTACATGCCTAATCCTAACATAATACCTTATCATGTCAATGCCTGCTTTCCATTTTTAATTCTTTCAAATTAAAAATAAAGAAAGTATGCTAAAAAAATTGTTAATAAACCAAGTAATACCAGTCGAAACCCCCGTTTTCATATCCCCACATTTTTTACTTGCAATTTATTTTAAGCTAAAAGTTCCAAACTTTTTAGCTGAAGTAAACTGCTGACTTTCCATAGTCGTTTCGAAATCAAAAATAACTGCGACAAATCACGCGATGTGTTAGAAATATATTTCGCTCCATGATTTGCCCTTTTCAGGATTTTTAAATTACATTCTTGAACGGCCAATTTCTCAAAACTAATAGAACACGCTTCTAATTCTTGGCTCTTAAACATATTTTATGTTGGGTCTTAAAGCAAAAAAAGAAAATATTATTTAAATCGTTTTATTTTATTTTTTTCAAAGTAAAAGGACCATTAAAATATAATGAATTTCTTAAAATTTAATATAAAGTTATTTAATTAAACTTACTTAGAGTAGTTGAACTATGCAGATTCGTTTTTATTGTTTATCAGGGAAAAAAATGCTAATAAAATTTTCCATTAATCTTTTTAAGATTTTTTTTGTGAACCATTTTTATGAACGATAACTGTTTACTTTAAATGCGTTGAAAGCTACAAAATAAACCGGATTATTTAAGCAAACAAATAAAGTATATTTCTGTTTGCATTGCTTAAAAATACATAAGAGAGCACGAGAAATGAACTGGTACCGATAAACTCATACTAAATTTGTATTTGTTTAGTTAAACAAACAAAGCCTCGGCGCAACAGCTCATTAGCGGGCCAAGGCCTGCCTTGCCCAATTCAGCTTTCGTGACCAAGAGCTCTGGGGTTCCAGGCATATGTCCCGGTTAAGTGGTTAATCTCACGCGGGACCCCCAGTGTTTAGTTCCAAAGCATGCTTGATTCTCATTTTATCGACCAACAAGGGATGAAAGGTTGAGTGAACCGTGCCCAATCCAGGATTCGAAACCCGGACCTGCGGCATGGCAATGCAAAGAACTACCACTGCGCCACGGGGCCTCCGTTTGTTTAGTTAAGACAACAACATTTGCTATAAACTTTCTGGTGAAATTAAATTTGAGTAAAAAGAAATATCAGAAAGTGATACAATAGATTTGTCAAGAGTTAATTAAAAAAACTCTTTTATTGCTTTGTAATATTTTTCACTTTATGACAGTAAAATTTTGTCATTATTATAAATATCGAAATAAATTTAACCATTATTTATAATTCATTAAAATACTTGACAAATAGAATGGTTGTTTATGTAAACTACATTTGGTAAATCAAATGCATCGAAAATATTCAGAGCTGAATAAAGGAATTTTGGATTTTTTTATGTTAGAAATATAAGAGACGTCAAAAATATAATGAAAAAATAAATATTTAGTAGTTTCAATAACTAATATTTATTCTTAAGATACTTGAATATTAAATGACAAATTTATAAGCTGTAAAACTAACGTAATGAAACTTTTAATTTCTTAAAAACATTTTCATCATATTAATTTGCTTTTGTAAGCTTAATACTTTAATAATTTTGTTTTTAAAAATACAATTTTAAATACAACTTTTTATAAAACAAAAGGAATATTTAATAAAATTCGTTGTGCGATAATATTCTATTATCTAAAGTGTCAGCTTTCACATAGGAAATTGATGACCACTTACATTAACTAAAATGAATATTTAAATTGTAAAAACTCACATAGCATTTAATATTTTTAGTAAACTTTTAATCTCATAAATATTGTGATTACAAATTTTTTTGCATTTTCTTCAATTACTAAACATATTTGCCTTAAGGAGAGAACGAGTGTCAAACCATGTATTTTGAATTTCATAATAATAGCTATTCGAAAGCCTTCGTATAATTTATGATTTTTTCAAAGGCCAAACTTGTTTTAACTTTTATCTAATCAAGTATTTGCACTTTTTAATATAATGAATTTCCATTAATTTGTTATTTAAATTTATACCTTTAAATAGTCATTAATTTTATTAAACAAGAACATATTTGCTCACTGGAAAAAAATCTTCAACAATCAAGTTTTACCTTAACTATTATAATCTAAGTCTTCTAAGGTTTTGCCTTTTACTGACAGTTTAATGCCCGAAGATTTCTGCAGAGAAATTTTCATTATTTTATGTCACAACGAATATTATGTCAACTAATCTCTAGGAAATATCTGAAAGACATGTTTTTATAATTATCTGATAATTTTCGTTTAGCGTCATCTGTAACATTCGAGTTTTGTGAATAAGAGCAAATATCCTTTCATTAATTAATTTATATATATTTGTATATTTTTTTTCAGATTTCATATTTATATATTTTTATTCAGATAATCAATATGGCTTTAGAAAAGGCAGGTCTTGTACAACTAATCTTTTAAAAATTTATTACATTGTTACATAAGAGATTGATAAAGGCAATATGGTTGATGTTACTTCCAAAGGCTTTTGATAAAGTTCCTCATGAAGCTTTGTTATTTAAGATGAAAATAATTGGGTTAGGGACTGCCTTGATCCGTTGGATTAAAAATTGGTTGACCGATAGAAAAAAAAGGGTTCACATTAATCGTAAGTACTCTGATTGGAATGAAGTAGTAAGTGGAGTGCCTCAGGGCTCTGTACTAGGGCCAATTTTATTTATTATGTTTATTGATGATATCAGCTTGTTGAACAGCAAGTTAAGTATTTTTGCAGATGACTTAAAAGGGACGAGTACAGTAAATTCTGTTGAGAAAATCGAGCAATTACAACATGATCTTACGAAAATTACTGAATGGGCAAGGTGGGACATGTCGTTCAGTGCTAACAAATGTCAAACCTTGCATTTGGGTAAGAACAATGTTAAACATTCTAATGTTTTACAGAGAGAAAGTATCCAAGATAGTGTGTTTGTTAGAGATTTTGGAGTTTTGGTGAGCAATGATTTTAAAATGAGTAAACAATGTGTTGAAGCAAGTAAGAAAGACAATCGAATGTTAGGATATATTAGAAAAAGTATCACTTCTAAATCTAAGGAGATTTTTTTGCCATTATTTTGCCATAGGGGATTGGTGTGGCCACATCTGGAATATGCTGTTCAGTTTTGATCTCCCTTCCTCAAAAACGATATAAAGTGGCTTGAAAAAGTTCAGCATAGGGCTACAAAAATGAGTAAGGGTTTATCTGGTGTCGATTATGATAACAGATTAAGATCTTTAAACATGTATTCCCTAGAAAATAGGAGAACAAGGGGAGATTTAAGTCAGTTATTCAAATTCATGAAACAGGCAGACATGGAGGACTTAGGTTTTACCTTAAATAGCCGGACCAGAGGACATCATCAGAAATCGAATAAATCGTGCTTTAGAAAGGAGATAAGAAAACATTATTTTTACATTAGAGTTGTCAATGAGTGGAATGCTTTACCAGATTATGTTGGTTGGTTGGTTGGTAGACATATATATTCAGGTTTGTGTGCTTGGTCAGAGACCCGCTTATAAACCTTCGTCAAGTAAGACAGACACAACAGACAACACACACACATAAGTGGATCCATCTAATTTTTAGAGACAGAGGCCAACTAGAGGATCCCCAGAATTGGCTTGTCACCCCCAGAGGTATTGATTTGGTATGGGAACTTGAGGACTTTCGGACCAACAGATTAACGAGCACGTACTCCGCATATACTCGACAAAACACAAACATCCATGCTTACCGGGATTCGAACCGAACAGAGGCTCCAAAGCTAGCGCCACTAACCGTTGCGAGCCGGGTCGCCAGATTATGTTGTGTATTCGAAGAGAGTAGAAGAATTTAAAAAGAATCTCGATAGTTATTGGAAACTAGTAACGAATTAGATATATTTTGGGCCAACCTTGCTGGGCCTCTGGCCTGTTGTTGGTCGGCAATTTTTGTATTTGTATTTGCATTTGTATAATTATTTTTTAACGTTTACTTGATGATGAAGGGGTGCACACATGGAAATATGAGAGGAAATGTGGAAACCTAAGATACTTCGAGGGCAAAGAGCTTTACCCTATTACTGACGGCCATAAACAAATGCTTTCGTCTCTATTTATTACGTTACAAAGCTAGAAACCAGTCGAGAGTTGAAGTTAATTTTGTGTTTCAACATTTCATGTTCAAGTTTTAGGTGGTAATTTTGTGGTACATTTTTAGTATGTTACTTATCTTAAAGGTAAAAAAATTTGTTTCACTGGAAAAGGAAACAGACCAATAGGCTATGCGTGGTTAATAGAATATAGTAGTGGGGAACAACCTTCGCTCTCTATTTTTTTTTCAGAACTGAATTAAGATCCTTTATGAAACAAAAACTAAAAAATACAATTTTTCGATAACTTATGACGCAATCAGTATAATATGAAATGCGAAAAAATCTTTGACGTTTTTGTCATCAATTAAGGGATGAGAGGTTCAGTGAACCTCGCCCAATCCGGGATTCGAGCCCCGGACCTGTGGCACGGCAATGCAAAGCACTACCGCTGTGCCACGGGGCCTCTAGGTGAAATAGTAAACAGCAGGAAAAAATCTTGTTTTAATTAAAATTTAAGATGCGTCTAAATGGCGTCATTGCGAAATAAAAGTGGCAACAAAGCTAAAAAGTGAATGATGTCATGCATCACGTGGAAAATAGAAAAGTGAAGCTTTTTCCATTAAGTTGACATATAGCACAAGATTCACTTTTCCCCGTACTAAGCGATGTATTAATAAGATAGTATCCGAGTATCACCAAACATAATCATCTCATAATTACGTATGTAAATCTATTCTGAAACGCAACATATGTATTGGGAAAATACATCGGTTGATTTAAGTTGGAACATTAGTCGTCTTTAAACGGAAGATTTTAAAGCAACCGTGCAATGTTAATAATGATACTCATTAGTGGTAAATGTTTTTACGCAGCAGGAAGTAGGATTTATGCTAGATAATAAATAAAATTTGAAATTTAATGTACGCTTTTAAATAACAATGCTGTAGATATAATGAAACATTAAATTTAAGTGTAGCACTTCATATTGTTTTTAGGTATTTGATAATTTTAATTAAAATATACAAACGAGGAGGTTTTCTTGTTTTTCTTTGCAAATGAAAAAAAGTTTTTTATTGATTATATAAAGTTATTTTTAGTCTCACATACTATATCATTAAATGTATTTATAGTCTAAGAATTGGCAGTAGAGATGCACAGAATAATACATACAGAGGAGAAGGTGCAAATGTGAAAACATAAGGTATTTCGACTGTAAGACGATTTACCCTAGTTCTTTTAACAGTAAATATTCACTTTGGTCTCTATTTGTCAGGTTACAAAACTTTGAATCAGTTGAAAGTCGTAATTAAAAATTGTAAGTCGTTTCATTTTTCGACTTTTTTGTAAAGAGTTTGTAGGTAATTTTGTGGTACATTAAGTATAACTTATCATAGAGGTAGGACAATTCGTTTTACAGGATTAGAAAAAATGAGTAATGGAGAAGGTATTGTTGGTTTTCAATCAATTATAAGTTATCTCATCTTAATTTAACTCGCCAAGTCCAGTTTGATATATTCCTGACTCTTCCTTTTTCTGTATGAAAAGCCGCTGAAAAACATAAGGAAGAAGCTATAGGCTTTTATGAAATAGTAGGACGCCGTATATAATTAAAACTCTAACACTTATAAGGAATATAAGATAATTTAAGAGACATAAGGCGGTAAAAAATACAGTAAACGACCAACAATGTTTACACATCAATATTTCAACAACATAATGTGTATACAAACTGATATATTGTCATTTTAGGCCTCACTTTTTGAAAAATAAAGAAATAGTAAACTTGCCAATTTTTATTTTTAATTATTAAGTACCTAGTTTGTGGACCTTTAACTTACAGACCCCTATTTTTAACATTAAAATTACTGTTTAAAAAAATATTCAATTTTTAAATAGCTATTCATTGATTTTTACAATCTAAAAACAAACTGGGTTTCCACAATTGCACCCTCTCTATTATAAGAAATCAAATACATCAGTTAATTTTCAAGTTTTTTTAATTAAAATATAAAATTGAAATAAAATTGAAATTTAAAACTGTTGCTTAATAGACATTTGAAGAGTTTGCTTAAGTATGTTTTTAAAAAATAGGAGAAGCATTTGAGAAGGAACTTTTACCCGTTTCTATCTAAACAATATATTATAATAAAGCAAACAAATTTTTAAGTTGGAAATTTCATTGAATAAAAAAAAATCCTAACTTTAAAAAAAAATTCGTTAAATTACTAAAAAAAATTCTGAAATTGATTTTAGGATTTTTTTTAAAGCATATGATTTAATAACTCCAAAAAATTCTTTTATCGAACGAAGAATTTTCGTTATATTAGAAAAATGAATATTCCCGTCTGAAGTTATGTCAACTTTGCTCAACGTTTCATAAATTCTGAAGAACATTTTTTGTCGTTAGGGTGGCAATGAATAAATTTGAATAATCTGACAGCAAACATGGGCGTTAACTTTTACTTGACTTTCGCTACTTGATAGATAATCCCATTAACTAGCACTTGGTTTGGGATAAATTTTCTTTTCGTTTTAGCTATATCTTTTAATATTAGTTTCATTTAAGCGTGCGTAAGACTTTTTGTATTTAATTCTTCCTTTATAAAATAATAGCTACTTGTTAATTTTATATAAGAATAGCTAATAATGTTTATATTGAATAAATATTTAATTTTAATGCACTATAAAAAATCAAAATGCATAAAGTACAACAGTTTAATAAAAAGTAATTTATAATAAATAAATTGTATTAACCCTAATTTAAAACACACTAATATTTTGACTTCCTTATCAAAAGTGATTTTGCTAAACTTTTTTTTTAATTATTTTCATTAAATTATAAAGGTAATAAAACAGCTTGTGTCATTGATGATATAGCTAGAAATTCTAAAAGAACTATCACAAATTCATAAATGCTTATGAAAAGCTCTAGGTTAAGATATTTTCTAAATATTTAAACATACACATAATAAAATATAGTTTTTTATGAAGCATACATCAAAATATAAAAAAGAAATCGAAAACAATTAGTCTTAAAATTAATGGAGTTTAATTATTTTCAATCCACAATACGAATTTCTTTGAATTATATATTCCTTATTATTTTTTGAAACTATGCAAATACCTTTCGAAATCTTTTTGCCTATCAATTGTAAAATGTATCTCAAAAGAAAATAATAGGAATATAAGTTTTCTTGTTATTTTGAACTAAATCCGCAATAAATTTGATCTGTTTACATACAAAATAATAACTCTTTTGCAATTGTTTGCAAACTGAATTTTCTTTAATTCTATTTCCCTTATATTTATCAAAAGTATTCTAATATATTTTCAAATAAATTTTGTCCATAACTTTTAGAATTTATCCAAAAAGAAAATAATAGGAAGATAGGTTATTTTTATTTTGAACTAAATCCGTAATACGTTTTCTCTGTTTTATATAGATAAAAAAAGAATTACTGTTTTTGCAACTGGTTTACTAAATAATTACTACCATATTTAAAATCTGAAAGACCATATCGAAGAACGTAATATATCTATACTTTATCCTTCGACATTACATTTTATTACACAATTTACAAAAACACGATCCTCAACAAAGGTCTTAAGCAATTTTATTTTATTAAACAATTCTTTCATTAGATCCTACAAATGGAAAAACTGCCGCGTTTAATGAAGTTCAGCTCCATTAAGGGCTTGGTTTTCTAATTGGAAAAGAGGAAGAAAACTCGCGATAGGCGGGAAAAGTATAAAATTCTCGCCACATTCCACAGTTTATCGATCTATAAATTATTTCCTTGGGGCAAAATTACTTGACCGGGCTTCTTTAATATCTTTTCTTAGAAGGAATTCAGGTATTGATCGGCCTCGAAATGTTTTTTCATGGGGTCCGTTTCCGGAAATTAAAAACTCAGGAGTAAACTAGCATTGGGCTGTAAAACTTCTTTTTGTGGGGAAAAGATATTAAGTTTATATATTTTCTGATCCATACGTTTAAAAGGATAAAATAAACTATAGTGTATTTGAAATAGTTTCAACTTCTTACTTACATTACTAAATCTGATCTGAAGTATATGATATGGTATCCGAATTTTATAATAAAAAAATTTAATAGAAATAAAGTACATACATTTAAAATTATTTTTTATTATGTTATTAACCATTGAATACTACACACTTTATACATTAACTATTGATGGTATTCATAAAAATCCTTATACCAATTAGAAAGGAAGTGTAGATTTTTAAGTTAAACACACATAAAAATATAAACATTTCTTAAAGCATTTTTTAAATAGTACCTGGACGTTTATGTTTACCGTTCAATTTTTTATGCAGGGTAGATGTCTGTAGATAAAAGTAAAAGGAAGGAAATGACATAATTTCCTCCCAAAATAAATAAAAGTAAAATAAATTCAATGAAAAGAAAAACATGAAAACTGGCCCCTGTTTCCCCTGCTTCAATTACTTGATATATGAAGAGCTCAAGTGCAAAACAAGTTAAATCACTTTTTGGAAAAAATTGAGTTGGTTAGCTTTTCATACAGGCATTGTAGGAAGGGATCCACCAACATTTTGATTTGCACAAAAAAAAAGCTTTTTTTTTATCTAAAGTCACTTTTTTTGTGCAAATCAAAATGTTGGTGGATCCCTTCCTACAATACCTGTATGAAAAGCTAACCAATTCAATGTTTTCCAAAAAATGATTTAACTTGTTTTGCACTTAAGCTCTTCATATATACAGGTCATTTTCCGATTTGCTAGCTTATCATTTATAACACACAAACATAATATAGAGATACAGTAAACATCTAGTTGACCTTTTTGTTGTTTTTGAAAATCATACCATTATTAAGTAAGTATTATGATCCTGGCGGAATTAATCTACCCAGAAATCATTTCCTGTATACAAAATTATCAAAAAGAGCGAAATTTTTACCTTTTAAAAAAAGATAAGACTGCTTTTAGTGTTTTGAATCTGATACATTTCTAAATCAATCGTAAAAAGAAGCAAACAAAACTGTTTTGTATTTAACGAATTTGAGGAGTAACGAGTTATTAAGTTTATCTTTTCCAATCAATACTTTGCAGTTAAATTTTATTGCGTACATAAAAAAAATAAGGTTAGTTAAATATTTTCTATCCATACAAAAAGAATTAGATGGTATACGGTTAAATTATAATTCCTTTTATTGTATGGTAAATGAAGAAAACATTTAATTCAGGATTTGATTTACTGCAAGAGTACATATTCTTAGAAAACAGTAAGATTAAAATAAATTTAAAACAAGCCCATATATTTACTCTTCAATAAAACATTTCAAATTTTTTTTGGTTTTCAACCATTTTAAATACAACTTAAAGATTTATTTCCAGGCAATTTTAAAGTTAGCTTGGATTTCTTTCTTCATTTGTTTGTCATTCATGATTCTTTTTTAACCGTTTACGAATAACAGTGAACGGAATTCGATAAGGAAGTATGGTAAATATCTTCGATTGAATTTTAAGTTAAAATAAATTCCATTGAATTGTTTTGGCATTTTAAACAAATATTTTGCTGCTTCGTATCATGCATCCGTAATATTCTTCGAAATATAATACGTTTCTAAGGTTATTTTGGGTGAAATATATTACATTTGGTTCTCAGTAAACATAATAATATAAATAGAATAAAAAAAAACGAAAAATCAATTTCTTCAACAGATATTTTTATCAAGCTTAATAAACAAACTTTAAATGTTATCGAAAAGAGTTGAATATTTTCAAAATTCAAAGCATTAAAAGTCTTTTAATTCCAGAGATTAAAATAATACTTTCCAAATAAACAGGGATTTATTATTTTTGTGTTTACACTATGTGAACTGCTTTTATTTTTAAACATAAATATTTATAAAATGTAGAGAAACAGTTTCTAAAATTTCTTTTGAAATGTAGAGCATATATATATTTTTAAATTTTAGATATAAATTTAAATTGAGATATAAAATTTTAAGCTATGCAAAAAAATATCCTAATCATACTAAAGTTGACGCAATTCATTAACAAATTCGGCTTAACTGTTATAGAATTATTTATTTTGCACATATGAGTTTATTAACTATCCGTGTTACTATCAATTCTTTTTCATTAAAACGAATTCTCAGTATTTAATGTATTTCCTTCACATTGAAAATTATCCCCAATTTTTTTTTAATGCTGTAAACAAAACATTTGGTTTAAATCTCTTAATAATAAATAAAGCTCATAAAAAATAAATATCTCTAATTTAGTATAAGAAACTTAACATTAAATTCAATTTGGAAAAAGTTTTTTTTTGCTTTTACGCTTTTTATTAATTACCTATGAAAAATCTTAAGATGAACCTTTTCAATTAAAACTAATTCTTAGCTTTTTATGTATTTTCTTCACATTGAAACTTTTCTTAATTTTGTTACTTTAATACTGTAAACACAAGATAGTTTTGAATCTCTGATTAATTTTTCAGTATGAGAAAGTTAACATTAAATTCAATTTGAAAAAGTTATATTTTTTGCTTTTATTTTTTTTTAAATTTTGTTTGTGGTAATATTTACAATATTAATTTAATTTCATTTACATTTATAAGACTTATTTCACTGTTTCATTTGAAAATGTATATTATTTAAAATTTTACTGAAAAAAAAAACGTTTTGTGCTGTGCAAAGAAAATTTTCAGTTTATTAACCACTAACTTTTACTCGACTCAATTTCAACGAGAACGAAAAACATCGTTAAAAAGTTTCATTGACTTAAAACAAACTTTTCTGAGCAAGCGATACTGTTATAACAGCAATATTATTATTTTGATCAATGAATTTATTTTAAGGGGTTTTTTTTTATTTGATTCCTTTTGACTTGAGATAAATAAGTAAAGTTGTCATAATTGATTTTCAATGAAACATCTTGCAAAAAACAGTTGAAAATTCATGTGTATTAATGACATTTTCAAAAAAGATTATTTCTATTTTGAATGTTTTATTTTGCAAAGTATCCTCCTTTTGTTCAAGTATCCTCCTTTTGATTTTTTTAAAATTAAAGTATATTTGTAACAATCTTTTGAATTTATTTGCTGTTTTCTGGTAATTAACAATAATAATACAGGGTGATAAAAGAAAACTCTGTTCCCTCTTAATATTACGTAGTATTAAGCGGGTATCGCATTTTTTTCATAACCCTGTTTGAATGACTTTGATAAAAATTACTTAAAACATCAATTTTACAGGCTTAGCGAATTGCAGAAAACATTATTTAGAAATGCTTCAAAGAAAAGCTTCTAAAATGTTGAACCATCAAAACAAACCTTGGAAAATTGCAGTTTTAGAGGAAAATCTAATTACCCATCTAAATGCTAAGGCAAACTTAGGAAAAGTGCAATAAATCTCTATTCCCAGTAAGGAAGCCATTGCATTTTAAATGTAAAACAACTTTTATGACTAGCATTCGCTATATGTTTCTAACATTAGAGAAACTTTACAGGCACCATAAAACAAATGATCAATAAACAGGATCCTTTCTCCTACATCATTCGAAGCTCCCAAAGCCAAATTGCAATTTTCTAAATAAAAGAAGCCAGATAATTATTTGGAAAGGAACGGCTATGATAAAGGGTCCGGTCGAGATTTGATGTGATTTTTCCGGTTGACCAAAAATCTACTAAACATTTAATCTTTTAATATAACTTGTTAAGTAAACGAGCTCTATTTTAAAATTTTCAGGCTCGCCAAAAGTTGTTAATGAACAAACCGAGTTTTATATGACAGATACAGCTGTGATATAGGGGTCGGTTTAAATTTGGCGCTTTGAGTTAGGTTGCCCAAAATAACGCACAAATCTGGTAAGCAAAAAATATTTTAATCCGACTTGTCAGGTAGAGCAGGTATACTTTAAATTTTCACGTTCGCCAAAAATCGCCAATGATGAGACCGAGCCAATCATAGCTTTACTTCAGAAAATAACTACTTTGTAATGGTAAATTGTCATTAAACACTGTACAAGCATTCTAGGTTGTTTTCTGTTTTCAAATAATTTAATTCAACAAAAGTTTTACTTTAAAATATAGTGCCGATTTAGAGATATTATAAGAACAAAATTTTACTCACTCAATAAGAGTTTTAAAAATTACTTCATGGTGTTCTGTTAAAAAGCGCGTTTGATGATAAAATAGAGAAGAAAAATAATCGAATATTTGTTATTCCTTAGTTTGTCATTTCTTATTCCAATTTTCCAATTCCTAATCTTGCTATTGTTTATCAAAGAAATGAATCTTGAAAAATTATTTTTAAAAAAACTATTACATTTATAATTTGTCAATTTTAATGTAGTAAGTAAATGAGACTAACATTACTTATTCTAATGTTTTCAAGAAATGCACGAAAAGTTCTCACTGAACTGTTCTTAAGTTTTCTTATAGTTTTATGCTACATAAAATACTTTCTTATCCTTTGGAACACAAGAAATATTTATGTGCATAAAAGCAGTAAATGGATAGAAAAAACTGAAAATGTCAAGTATAAGCTGAAAATATTCTTAAGCTTTGAGTTTCGTTTAGGAGAATATTGATTGATGTATTCTCAATATCCATCAGTAATAGTTAAAGTAATTTTTTTCTGAATGCATGCATTTGAAACCTCAGAAGTCATTTAAGTTTAAAGAATAATTTTAGTTCAAATTTAGGATTTGAAATTGACATGTTCTATAAAAAGCATTTTCCAAAAAAAGAAGAAATATTAGAGTAGAAAATATTCACATATGGCTGTAAAGTATGTTTCAATTATTCCAAAACACGAATATGTGAATTTGAATTCTAACACTTAGCATTTATATTGAAGAAATATTAAAGCATTCGTAGTAGTCAAATAGAATGTGAAAACTCATACATTTCAATGTCCAAAACCCCTCAACAAAAATTCATAAAGCAATTTAAACCACGGTTTTTACACTACATTTCAATACATACAAAACTATTTAACATGAAATAATTTTAAAACTAATTCAAGAGAATTAAAACTTTATCTGTGCACAATAAAACCGTTACAAGGGATATTCTCTCAAATGATCTTGAAGACAATTTCGAGAAAATTTCCTTGGAAAACACAACAAAGAAAATTGTTTTTCTAAATTTTATTGTTAATCATCAATAAATAGTTTTGGTTCTTAATTGGTCTTTTGTTTGTTTTCCTCTGACTCAATACCAAAAATTTTCCAGATATACTTTTTTAAAAGCTAAGAATCACACAATATAATACAAAGGCCCGCGAACTTCATTGTAAAACTGTGGGGAGTAATGTTACTCTATAAAACTGAATAAAGCCTATCTCACTCCAGTTTTATGGAGTAAAGTTACACCAGTTTTATGGAGTAAAGTTACACCAGGCTTATGGAGTAACGAAACACAAGAGAATAAGTTTAAGTCTACTTCGCAGTGTAACGTTACTCCATGAATTTAATGTAACGTTACAATGAAAAGCTGAAGACCGATTTTACGGAGTAAGCTCCGTGTTTGTGGAACGTTACTCCATAGTATTGTTAACGTTACTCCATAGCATAGTATTGTTACTCCGTGACTCTGGAGTAGAGTTACACTAAAAATTTACAGTGTAGTGTTTGCTGAGGTTGGTCTTATACACACGCATATTAAAGATGTGTTTAACCATTATAACACCCCGTTTCTGTAAAACGTGTTTCACCTTTATAAGATACTTCGGAAAGAAAAACCAACTACTAGAGCCATCGTCTTGCGAGACGTGATCCCGTATTCCCACACACTACAGAGATGAATTACAGTTGCGCAAAGCACGCATGGATAAGCTGGACGGACTAATTGCACCTTTTGTTTAATTGAAAACCTTCGAGACATTACTTTGAGTATTTTCTTCGCAAACATGCCAAATAAGTTTTATTTTAATCAGTCAGGATAATTAAGTACTTTGAAGTATCTGTACAAAAGTTAAAGAAGTACTCTTGTGAATGTTATATGTCAGTTTATATCATTATTCTTACACAAATAATTTATCTTTACAGTATTACCGAAAGGTTCAATGTCAATATTACATTACAAACAGCCACCTTTTTTCTACAAAATCTTACAGATACTTTTACTTAAAATTCTAAGCATGAACTCAATTAATTATGATTGGGAAAATAATCTGTATTATAAATAATTGAAACTCATAGAAAAACGTTTAATCCCAAAAACCATCGCTATTCAAATGTGAAAAATATCATTAATTATGCATTTGTTGAAATATATAAATAATTACAAAACTTACAGCTTTACAATAACTAAACAAACCATAATCCATTAACAACGACTTTGTGAATACCATAAACACCTTCGATTCCGCATAAAACGTTATCGTTAGTTTTTTAAAGTTCATTTATTAATGTGACTTAATTTGCCTTACATTTTTTTAAAACTATTGTCTTTATTTGTCTTATAGTTTACTAGCTTAATAAACCCGGTCAACTGAATAAACACGTTGCATGGGTGTACCCTTACCCTTACTAACAGTGATTGTTTTTTATGTAATTATGTAAACTTTTATTTTATACCAATTGCTCTCCTCTCCACTGGTCCAGCACTCAATCAGTATATTATAATTTCCTCCCATTCAAATATCAGCATTAATTTTTAAAAATAGAACTCCGATTGTATCCAGGCCCTTCTAGAAGTTAGAGGGCTTTCCCATAGGCCGTGTTAAAATTGTCAAAATAGGTATGATATAATGGCCAGTTTTTATTTACTGTCTTACACCCGAAAATGCCCAAAATATGGTAAACATTCCACTCCATATTCGACCACTCGACAGATCTGGGGAGTCCAGTTGGTAAAGGCGTTCGCCTTGCATGCAATAGGTCCGAGATTCGGTTCCGGGCTTCGTCAAAATAACTGCCGATCTATAAACGGCCCATGCAGCCACAAATGTCCCGTGTCTCGAATAATATCCCGTGTGGTGGGAGAGCACGTTAAATATTTTTAAGTCCTGACGCTGCGTACGATGTCGCTCTTAAAAGTTGCATTGGGTGCCTACTCAGGTGTCAGATCGTCACTTGACTGTGGTTCTAAATTAAGAAGCCCGTGGCCAATAGTCCTCGTGTATAGTTCTATTGCGACGATAATTCAAACTAACCCTAACCCATACAACTGGATGCGAATAGCTATACCCTACGTTAAATTTTCAACTTCGCCAAAAGGCGCCAATGCCAAAATTCAATCGACTATTATATCATAGCTGTACCAAATTGCCAGTTTCATAAACATAAAGTACATACGCTCAACGTAAAGAGAATTGACATTTCTTAGAAGTATTCATCAGATCTAGAATAGTTTTTGCCTTTACTGTCATGAGACATTGTAAAAAATATCTTCCTTTATTACCATTTGTAAACATCAATTAAATTAAATTCGGTAACAAAAAAATCAAAAGATTTAAATTCAATAAATAAAATAAAATAATTATATTCAAATAACAATCCTACAAATTGAACTCACGTGCTCTTATGTGTTTATACTTAATTTTCGTTCACGCTGAACGCGTGGAAATTTCTTTTAAATTGAAATAAAAAAATTTATAAATTCTAATCTTGTAATGCTTTTTCTATGGAGAAATCGGCTCACGTTTTGCACTTCTACACCCGTTTGGGTTCGAATTTCGAAAAATCGCTTCTTAAATGACGCCTACGTTATATAAAGAATATTTTCCTAAAATTTAATAGCTGTACCTCTAGTAGTTTTTGGCTAGGCGTTGATACGTGAGTGAGTCAGTGAGTCAAGACTTTGCCTTTTGTATATACATAGATTCAGATATTCTTAAGCAAACATTTAATTTTCGCGTGGAAAATACAGCAGTTGAAGGATATTTTATTCTTATTTTAATTTCTTTAGTTTTAAAACAAAATGGGACATTTTGGATTTTTGTAGAAATTTTAAAATTATATTTGCATTTTTTTAATCCGATTTATTAAAAAGAGGTCATAATCATGTTCAAGCATTCTATAAATATGCATTAACCCAAGTAATATAATATATGCGAATATTACCTCATATTTTCCAAAAACTAAATCAGCTAGTAGTCTTACACAGTATTCAAAACCTTTAATTATTACATTCAGATATATTGCTTTACAATTATGAAACAAACACTACTAAAAACCCGACAGTTAAATTAACTATTCGTTGATCATAAAATTATTTGCATATATAATGTAACAATTTTACCACTAATCATTATTTAAATACGCTTTATTATTATTTTATTTAAATAATCTTAAGCAAGTTAATTAATAATTCATCCTCAGAAGTGCACGAAGACTTCATAATTGATGCTATGGTTATTTACACACACATGCACTATAAAAATAAACGTTAAACCTATTTTGAATGAATGTTCGTTTTTTCCTTACATGATCAGATAATAAATAATGGATGAAGCGATACATCTATCTAAGAATTTACGTCATTGAATTGACTTAATGAATATGAATCGGAATCAAATGCAAAACATCATTAAATTTAAAGATCGATCAATATCAATTCTTTTTAAAAAAATAAATAAAAATCCAAATAAATTAAGAAAGCAATAAGTAATTTTTTGGCAGTTTTTTATCTTTAGGCATTAAAAGTTTAATATATAACTAAATGCTTTCGCCTCTTTTTTAGATGTATGAATTTTGTGTATAACCAGTTCTAAGTGGCAGTTTCTGTCACAAACCTACATTTTTATCATTATAGGTTTTATGGTATGAGAGTATTTCAAATAATATTTCGATATGTATTCACATAACTATATATTTAAGCTCCTCAGCGCAGCCGGAAATGTCTCATGAGTTGATCCGTCTAATAACAAGTGATAATTTATTAACTATACTTCGATTTCAGGACAGCTCAACAATTGCATTGAATTCTCAACTATAATACTCATTGTAATTTGGTGTGACACTATCTATCACACTAAGAGCAGAGTTTATAAATAGGAACATCACATGTTCACAGAAATTGTTCAATTTCACGTGAATCAATTGAACTCTAGGTCTGTTGTCTAGTCTAGGTCTATTGGGAGAGGTGTGTTTGATGTGGGAAATACCGTTAGAATGCTACGGCAAACAGGTTGGATCAATAATGTTAGATCGTGTGCTGTACAATGTTAATGCATGAAGAGCATAGTTAAACAAACGCCAAGTTGATGGTAATTAACATTCAAAGCCTTGCATGACGTTTAATTGTAAATTCAAATTAGTAATTTTAAATGTGTGTGTCAGTAAAAAAGCGTCATTATCTGAGTTTGGAAAAATAATTAAGCGTATGAAATTATTTAATGTTTTTATTCTGTTAATCACGTAAAAGTTATTTTTCAGTTTTTTTAAATTGCTTCAAAACGAAAATCTTACAATCATGTGCATTTAAGAATTTATTTAGCAAATGATTTTTTTAATGAATAGCTATTTTTATAAAGTCGTGCTGTTACTTAAATGGTATTATTTATATTGCAAAAAATATTTTGCGCATTGACTTCTTGTTAATTTCAACTCTCAATTTATGCCCTGTAATAACCAGTATATATCGTGCATAATTGGAAAGATGAGTGGCTGACTTAAGGGGGAATGGGCGCGCTGGACCGGGGGTCTCGCAAAGAACTTCTATGTTAATCCTACGGCTAAAAAAATATTTTGTCTACAACATTTCTCCGGGAGCCATAGAATACTTATACAAGCGGATATTTTTATGATATAAATGTAGCTGACTTACAGGTCCCGACCTTCCCACTTTTTAAAATTGGTTCGAATAATTTTTTTTTAATTTTCAATAAATAATTTTACACAAAATATTCGAAGCAATTTCAAAAGTGGGAAGATAGAGACCTGTAAGTAATCTACATTTATTATTTAAAAAACCGACAGCCGGAGAAATGTGGCAGAGAAAATAGTTTTTTCGCCATTGGATTAACACTGAGGCACTTGCGTTTGGAGACCCTCGGTCCAGCATGCCCATTCCCCCTTAAAGATGTTTAATAGCCCCCCCCCCCCCCAGTGTTACAATGCGCATACCTTTTTTTTTATAGTGGCCTCTTTTATTATCCATAATGTCATATACCAGTAAGATATTACCGCTAGTAAATAAGTAAATTCAAGGTTGTAAATTTTACGGATTTAAATAATTGAATGTACCAATATTTACTACACTGTTAAAAATTTGGCGCTTGGTTTCAACAAAAATATGGCTCCTAGTAGCTGAAAGGGCTGTGTGGTATAATGCTTCCCCATATATTCGGTATTTTCTTAACGATTTATCAGATGTTTGTTTGAAAAATGGTATATCCGAATAATAAAAATATGGAGAAACATTTCACCACATGGCCGTTGCAACTACCAGGAGAAATTATTAAATTAAACCAAGCACACAGTTTTTAACATTGTAAATATTTATTTAATTATACTAAAAGTTATCTTCTTTTGAAATCTTCAGGTTTCATGCTTTTAAAATTTACACCTTTTTTTATTTTCATGGTGATAAATACAACACAAAATGAAGCTAGAATCCGGAAAAAAAATTAATATTGAAAAATTAGTCCCAAAAGCAGCTGGAAGAGATGATGAATATTTTAAACTGTTGTTCATCAAAAATTAAATTGATACTAAGAAAATACATCTAAGAAATTGGTTAAATGTATTTCTCAAAAGAAAATCTTTTTGAAAAATCTCTTTTGTAGTTAAAAAAAAACCCTCTTCCTTTAATATTTTCTTATTCCACGCTAGTGATATTAGTAAAGGTCTCACTGCTTGAACTCATTATTTATCTACATCTCAATGGTCTTTAGTCTGATCGCATACTTATTCATCGTCTAAGAAATACGTGTTTGAGTATATTAGATTAGCACTTTAATCGTGTAAAGAGCTTATTGTGATACAGATTAGAAGACTGCTCCTTTTGAGTTGAACATCTAGTAAATATATACGAATACTTTTTTTAATGATTTAATTATTCATTAACTCTCATCCTCATCTTCTAATAAATGGAAGCATCAATTTAAGAAGAAACATTACACGCTTTTTATTTCATTACATTTTTAATCGAATTGGGAAGTTAAAAATACGAGAGATGTTGCTAATTATCATACAGAGTGTGTGTTTTAATCAGATTTCAGCAACAAATTTGAATTCTTTGCACGCATTGAAAGAAAAGTTAAGATTTTCTAACAAAAATTTATCGAAATAAAATTACCTAATAAGAATTCGCATTTTTCCTATTTTACTAGAGCTTCAGTTTGATTCCACCAAAAAAAACTTAATTTCTTAATTATTAGCGTAATATTACTTTAAATATATTCTACCTTTAAGTTTTTTTAATTTCCAGAATAGCACTTTATCAGCCACTTTTCATTTGGTAATCGATATTCTTCGTATTTCTAATGACTACTCGCTTGTATTTATTAGTGATTTACATAATTTCAAAAAAATATCATTCAAATATTTTAGAAATTACAGTTTTATCAGCTTGGACATATTTTTAAATTGACCAGAGTTCGATTGCAACGCTCTAAATGCTATTCTGCTTCATCAGATTTTTAATTTGCGTAATGCGATAATACTGTTTACATGACTGACTAAACATTAAAAATCGCAATGTATTGCTCCAGTAACATAATCCTTTGAATTCTAGAGTACCCTATCGTGTATATCTATATTTACATTGTATAAAATTATAATAAAATGTGTTTGCTTCGAAAATTGGTCAATAAAAAAACTTAATTAAAGATAAATAATGCTTGTTTCTAAATAGTCGAACGACGAAAATTGTTGGGTTTTTTTTGCTAGCAATATTTAAATTAACTTATAGGGCTAAACAGTGGTGGATCCAAAAACATTTGTTGTTGTTGGGGGGGGGGGGGGCTAAGCCCAATTTTCAACCCTTTTAATTAATGGAATTATATAATTATAAATTGCAATTAAATAAAATTAATTATTATTAATTAAAACTAAAAAATTTTAAAAAATCCGTTTTAATTAAATTAAATTCATTTATTATATATGTATTCATTGAAATTTTATTTATGTAGAGCAAGATAATTTCAGTTTAAGAGGGCATGAATTTCTGAAAACTAAACTAACTCTCCCAACGTTAAGCTATTCAGAAATTTGAACAGAATTTTCATAACAAGCATTCACAATTTTTTATATATTGTTTCCAAACTTTCTGGTATGCTTACTAATGATAAGTCACACGTTTGTGCATTTTTGAATTGTCTCCAACTTTATTGGAACGTTCTTTATATGCTAACAAGCAAAACAATGCTTTACAATGGATTAAAATAATTTTTAAAACCATATCACAAGGATTCGGCTACACACGAACGTGGGGCTTATCAAAACCTAAGCATAGCAACAAGTTCAGAAGTAATAGGTAAAAAATTGTAGATCCTACAGTCCCTGGACAAATTATTAGACACACTGTGACGCATAGGGATACATGACCCAATGCCCTTTCTCAGCATTGGAAAAGTTTTATAAGTTGAAAGTGGCATCACTTCTTTCCTTTCAGTCAGCCGACCACATGGTGAAAAAA